>SNVD02008624.1:0-10657 GCA_013180625.2 Boswellia sacra
TTCAAACTCGACGAAATTTACATCCGACACTCGTTACGTTCGGTACTCCACTTGACGTACTAACACGACACTTGATCCTAGACCCCCCTAGACACTCGACATAACCATCCGACATATCAAGAATCGATCCGACACAACCCCTCGACACTCGATATAGCTCGACACTGCGATACCAGATTTTCTCACAACGATAGCCAATTTTTAATAAATGTTGACAAAAACCGCACTATCTCTAATCTTAGTTTACATACATATCTCTATTTTAAGCTACATAATGCGGTTGACAGTTACCGAAATAATAAATAACCAAAACATTACAACCTGCTGAAATTTTCATGTCATTTAGAAAGAGATTAACGAAAGTTTTTCTCATCTTATTGCTCAGTTTCAATTGTTGAATATTGTTTCAGATAGTGATATATATAAAAGAGTGACTGATTTCTTTATTTCGTTTATTTTTTTTTAATTCAATTACATAAAGGTAGAGTATTTTAATCTTTTTATTAAAAAAATATGTATAACAAAAATTTTTTTCGAAATATATCTAAATTTTACTAAGAACCCTGATTATATCCATTTTTTTAATTTTCTCTATTCGAAACCCAGCACAGAAACAGCCAACTTATGCTCTATTCTTCGTCTCTTTTTCTTTTCTATTTTAAACTAGGGATGGGCATTTGCCCTATTGAATCCGAAGGCCCCGGTCAGACCCGAATCAATGGGGCAGGTCAAGACTCGCCCCAGAGCATCATTGGGGCGGGTTCAGGTCCGGGTCCAACCACCTGGACCCGTAGACCCGCTCCGTCCAGTAAGATTTAGGGGTGTATTTATAAATTTTTAAAATTTTAGGACTATTAGATAATTTTTTAGGTTATATTTGTTAAACTTTTTATATATATAAATTCTCAATAATTTTACAAATACTACAAATACTTTAATAAAAATTATATTTTAATTAATAATTAACATCTTTTAGTATATTAACATCAATTTAGTTATATTATAATAATATGATAAGAAATTGATAAGGAAGTTATTTGTAAAAATGTAAATATTACAGGGGATAAAGTTGTAAAAATATAAAGATTATAAGGATGTGATTGAAAAAATATAAATAGAGACGGGACGGGTGAGATGGATTTGGATTTACTCAAAATTTTTTAACCCCGTCCTGTCCCGCCCCGCAAAAATGCAAAGGAACGGGACGGGACGAGACGGGACAAAAAAAATTGAGCGTGACGGGACTGGATACTTGCCCGCTCCGCCCCGCCCCGATTCCAAGCCTACTACTTTAAACATTCTTACTGACATGCCTGGGATTGATTGTTTTATAGATTCTTTAGAGAGGTTAAAAAGAGAAGTGAACAGAAAAGAATGGGAGATGGGAGAGAAGGAGATTGGGAGTGCAGTGGTTGCACCAACCAAAACTATGCCTTTAGATCGTTCTGCAACAGGTGCAAGCATCCGCGTCTCTTTGTCGACAGCAAAACCTCAGCTGATTCCAAATGGCTCCCTCGTATTGGCGATTGGATCTGCAGCGGTATGTTTTACCTCTTCTACCTCCCACTTAACCTTCTATGCTTGTGTAAATATTTCAATATCGATATTCAGTGTAGTCTAGGTGGCTTTTCTATGCTCTATCTGGGAGATATTTTTCTTCATTGTAAAACTTATATACGCTTTCATGAATTTCTGGTTCGGTTTTGATCTTAGGATTCCAGTTTTAATATTAGTTTGGGGATTTTTTAATTTTTTTTTATGGGTGAGTGATTTTGATTAATGGGTAAATTCGAATTCTGTTTGGCCGTTTCGTTGATTGTTACTAATTCAATTGCTAATTCGTTCACTAATGTATAATACTATCAATTTTTAGTTTAAAATCAGTTTTCTTTGCCAACTAGTTTCAGTAATAGCTGTTTTTCAAAAGCCTTGGAATCAGAGCCAGGGTCTTATTGAATTATCTAAGGATTGTTTGGTGCATCATGTTACAAATGTTTTAGATTTTTTCATTGAATTGGATTGAATAAAATTGAACTATACATGCAGGCCCTGTATTTGGTGGTCTACTGGTTTAAGAGGATAACATACCGTAAATAGCATGAAATGTCTCTATTAGACTAATTAAAATAGTTAAATAATTATTTCAATAACTAACTATTTAAATATATTATTTTTACTCTTATTGAACCCACTCCCATAGGTCACTTTGCATGCTTAGAACTGCACTGTGCTGATTTTTCCTATTCAGGATAAAGGTTTGTCAAACATGGTTTGCATCCTGTTTAATACATGTGCCTTAAAGGTCTTTGTGAAGCAAGTTAGTTGGCTAAACTTGGATTTTTTGATGCATTAATGCTTCGTGTGGCATATGAGGAAATGTGGGAAAGAGATTACAACTAAAATATGAATTTTAGTTTTCCATTTTATGGGGACATTGAGATGGTAGCCTAAGTTTGTTTGCACCAGATCAGGAATTCAGCTTAATTGAAGACCTGATGTGAATACTCTAAGTAAAATCATGATAGGCTTTATGATTGAAAATCTCTCTCTCTCTCTCTCTCTACAGCTTTCCCTGCTTAGAAATGGGATTTACTGTTTTCTGAGTTTTAGCATGCACTTCAGAATGCTATCAAACAATCTTGGCAGCTGAAGTCTTAGTTTGGTTTTCATACGGAGTTAGACAAGAAACTATGTTAGATGAGCTTGGGCAGAATTGAAAAGTCTAAAAAATATAATTATGTGCTAAACATGCTGTAGAACAAGTAATTCTTGGTTTTTAGTTGTTGGCATTGTTGAATAAAGAGGGATCTATCTCAAAACGTCATCATGAAGGGTGTGTGCAAAATCTTCTGACCGCTTATGGTTATAAAAAAGTTCAATTGATCTGTGATGCTGTTTGTCTTCCCTCTGATCCATGAATCCAATATGACTTTCCCATGCATTTAGTGTTGTTTTTTGTTCTTTTCTTGTATTACATTGGCAAGATAAATTGCTTCTTTAATATGTGTTTTATTTTTGTTAAGATGAGTTAGGAACTTGCTATCAATTAGGGTTTTTTTTTTTTTTTTTTTTTTGTGTATTTGGTGTTTGATGGGCTGTTGGCGCATGTGTACTTGGCTTCCCTTCCCTCTTGGTTTGGGTTTGTATTGGCATTGGATCAATAGGTTGCACTAACAATAATTATGCATCAAGAGAAAAGTGCAAAAAGTGTGGGCAATCAAAGGAGGTAGCAGCTATGCCAGCAATTGCAATGCCTGGAGCTTCTTTCCCAACTTATTCACATTATTTTGCCAGGGGCCAAGGAGGACTTGAGCAGAAGATGAATATTGGATTAGTTGGTAATGGTGTGCTCCAACAGTTGCCTTTGGGTTCCAACGGCCCATTAGGAGGGGCTGAACAGTATGGATTTCACTCTTCTTCTTCCTGGCCCTTTGCTGGTAACCATAGTTCTCGACGACTGTATGAGAATGTAGCTAATAAGCCTCCTTCAGTTATGAAGGGATGGCGTAATGGTGACTGGATTTGCAACTGTGGTTTTCATAACTATTCCTCACGTGCACAGGTATGTGATCTTGCCTAACTGGATGTAAGAAAAATTTTCCAACTGTTGACAGGGCTAAATTCTTTTGGATCTTATTCTTTATTTGATATGTTTTGATTTTTTTTGCAGTGCAAGAAATGCAATTCTTGTCTACCACCAGGTATACTCTCCATCCTTGTCAGCAGACTAATAAGAACTTGTGTAACAGTTGCATCTTATCTGTGTTTGTGGGGTGAAAAATGGCCATGATGCATCAGTTGGTGTTTATATATTATTCCATTGTGTATGTTTGTAATTTATTGATTGTTTAAATTACCTTGCAGTATTTATGAAACCATCAATGTGCATAGGGATGTATAGTTGGCGTGCAATATAATTCCCCCTGTATTGTAATGTGATCGATTTTTCTTGTGATAGATCGTAGTCCTAACATTGTATGAGCTTTAATGTTAAAAGTTGGTCAGTATTTACTATTTCTTTATTCTCTTCTCTTTTGTTCCCCTTGTTATCTGCATACTCAAGTTCCATTTCAAGTGATTAGCTTAAACTGATTTGTCCTTCGTTATTATTTCCCACTTTAGGGTACATGACACTTGGAACAAAGCGTTTGGCATCAGAAGAGCATGTTCACGACTGGGATAACAAGAGATTGAATTCAGGACAGGTAAGGAATCATTTTCTGTTTTGGCACTTTAGATCATGCATTATTGTGAATATAATCCCTCTGCCCACCTCTTTTTTATTTTTCATTGTGTTTTATCTGGATGGATCTATAGAAAAATGGGCAGCAGAAATCAAATCCAGTTGAGCAAATAATAGGCCCCATTTATGATGCAAAAGCTGAAGCTTATGCTTCATATCCATGTCTAAGCTTGGATGCAGCTCCAATTTGGCAACTACCTACTTCATTTCCATATCAAGTAACAGCACCTGCTCTCCTTGGGAAAGGGTAATCTGGAATGAGTCAATACTTTTTCATACATCCTGACTATGTTTTTTTTTTTAAAAAAAAAAAGTAACTAAAAATATTTTCATTATCTTGCATCATTATGAAATTTTGTGAGGTTTCTCCTTTCTTTATTTTTCTTTTAACATTCTCCAACTAAGTTCCAACTCTTGGAGCTGTCAATATTGTTTATATCTGTTTAAGATTCTCCAACTGTTTTCCAAGTCTTGCAGCAGTAAATAGTGATCAATAAATTTCTGAATATTGATAGTTTTGTTATGCCATTTAGTTGCATGTCATTGCTGTGGACATCATATATAATTTGAACTAAGTATTTTGAATAAATTGTCTTCTAGATCTTGAAAGTCTGATGGTCTATGATGAATTTGTTAGATTTTTAAGTTTCTACTAGATAAAGTTAGCATAGAATATCATTGAATAGAGGCTTTTCTGTTACTGTGACATATGCCTTTTCTTGATAGTGTTTTAATGCTTGGAATCAGAGCAAAGCAATGGCGAAGTGGAGATTGGATGTGCACAAATTGTAACAATCATAATTATGCATCTCGATCGGAGTGCAATAGGTTTGTGTTTGACTTTTTTCGTTTTAAGCTTGAAATGGAAATGCTAAAGTATACTGGATGGTTCTCTTGACTTGTTGCTTGTGCCTGTTAAACTATTTGCATCTTAGTTTTATATGTGATATAATTTGCTGATATATTGAAGACAACACCTTCTATATGAAATTATGACAATGGTCAGTCATATTGTCAGCCTTGACCTGCAACGCACTGAAGATGTTGGTAAGGAATTTAGTGTTACCGTGGTCGTTTAAATGGAATTTGGTACCTGGATATTCATGTTTCTTTCATTAGATTCAGCTGCAGTGAGCAAGCTGTAATGTAAAATTCTGCTTTTAATCAATTAATTTTTGCAGGAAAATGAAAAGAAAGAAAGTTAACCTAATTTCTATTTCTTAGGAATTAGAAGCTTAGACCTGCTTAAAATTGTCTTGACTCCAACTTTTTTTACACCTGAACCTCTTCTCACTTAGATATCCTTGACCTTGTTGTCAACTAAAAGCAATTTGGAGCTGTCTCTAATCTTGTTCTCAGTATGTGTGGGGTTCGACATTTATTCCACCTTATATTCTGTTTTTATTTTTAAAGGTTTCCTTATATATGGCTTTGCATCCATGAGTTTGAAGTTGACTATATATAGCTTTATATATATAACAGAGAATGAACTTGGTCTAGCACGCATGTCACCTTGGTTAACATTGAAAATAAACACGGTAGTCTCGCCAAGTTCTTAGTTTAGGCCTTTGTTTAGTTAGCGGCTTTGTCTGATTTTCTGCTGGCTAGTGTTCCCTTCCGCTCTTCATTTTTAAAGGCAAACTGCAGTCTTGAGTTCTTTCGTGTTTGCTTTAACCCTCTCTCTTTTCCATTTGGCTTTATTTGACCTTAACTAAGCTGTATTAATTCTATGGGATAAGGCCTCTGCATCATTAAGTCTCTCTAAATGTTTGCAGCTTTGCGTATACAGGTGTAAGAATCGAAGAGAGACAGTGAGTCTGCCGGTCAACGCGATATAGTTGCAACACTGAGGCATTATTTTGATTGTTGTACCTTAGCTGGTAAATGCCTGAATGGTGTACCATGCTGGAAGAGAAAATTGAAGAATGTGATGGACCTTTTCAATTCTTAGACGTAAGTAACACCAGAAATTTGTGAGCATGTTTCTTCCATTCAAGAGATTTTGGTTGTGAGTGGTTCGGGTATATTTAGTTCTCAAGGCTTTTTTTTTTTTTTTTTGGTCTATTACGTAACGAATGATATTGTGTCAAACTATTTATGTATCCATTTTTGCTGTTAACGCAAAAACTAATTTGCTATCCCTCTACTCTTTAGTTTGCAGCGTATTTGACATCAAACTTATCACTTATTTCCAACTGAAGGCGAGGAGACTTGTATACTGAATTTATTTATTATTCTTTCTAAGTTGATGCACATTTTGTCTACAAGGTGACTAATACAGTCTCATCAAAATAACTCTCGATAAAATGTGAAAAAAAAAGCAAAAAAAACCTTCAATATCTGATTTTCAAGATAATAATTGCTGAATGGTAAGCCTGAATCACGAACCATTGAATATGGAGGAGGGAGAAAGAGGAGTATCCAACCGGTAAAGATTAAGCGCAGGTCCTACAAACCGGAATAGTATCCAAGCGCCAATCATTATAAAAATGGAAGCGTAAGCAAACTTGTTGAGCCAGAAGAGCACGCCCTTCTCTCCCAAGTAGAGCTCTATTGCCTTCTCAGTGAGGGACATGTCCTCCCAGTTCTTAGGAGGAGCTGGAGCAGTATTAGCTGAAGTTTGCATCTTTAAGGGTTGTTTATCACTAACACCATCTTCACTCAGCTGTCTTCGTCTTCTACCCCGTCGCTGAAAGCGAATCTCCACTGTGTCTGGAGGTGTTATAGGAGAAGGAACTTGCTGTGCATTATCGTTGCTACCAGTGTTGTTGCTACCGCCACTGGTGCTGCTGATAGGACTGATTCTGATGGATCGCCCACAATAGCTGTTAGTTGGCAGATATTTAGTTTGTGTTGTGGTTGTTGAGGGCTTTAGAGGGATGGGGAAGAGGATGGAGGATGACGGTGATGTTGAAGCTAGACTTTGGGGGATATTTGTGCTCATGGGTTCCTGCTACACTTGGAGTGGCACAACGAATGGTTTTGGTCCTTCTGGTTGTGCGTATCCCTTTTATTATCCGCCTCTCTGCGGTCTGGTGTGGCGGCCGCGCAATGTTACTTTTGGAACTTCTAATCGAATAGTGCCACGTTACATAATCCTGAGCTCATACAGGATAATTTGT
Organism: Boswellia sacra; assembly: GCA_013180625.2. Classification (NCBI taxonomy): domain Eukaryota; kingdom Viridiplantae; phylum Streptophyta; class Magnoliopsida; order Sapindales; family Burseraceae; genus Boswellia; species Boswellia sacra. The sequence continues at coordinate 7,366 of SNVD02008624.1, forward strand.
TATTTTTAAAATTTCCACTATTTGAAACTGTCACCGACCAAACAGGCAGGAAGATAAGTGATAGTAAAGGAAAGAGAAAGCTGAGACAATAATTAAATCTTGAGAAAATAATATTATATTTACAAATTTTTTATATAAATTTTTGAAAAATTTGAAAAAATAGATATTTTTAGAGACCTTAAGTAAAATTTAGATAAATCTTAACAAATTTTCATGTCATAAACATTTTCTTAAAAAAATGACTAAAATGTTCTTTAAAATTCAATTTATTCTTAAACTCTTTATTTCCATCTTTTTTTTTACTTATCTCTTCCTATTCTCATAGCCGTGTTTTATTTTCATAACCGTTTATTATTGTTGAGCTTCCAATACCCTCGACTCCGTCGAAAACGGAGTCCGAAATGCAACAAGAGGAACGATGGATTTATTTTGTGTTTGGGATAGATTTTAGAGATTTTGAATTTGGGAATTTTGATTTTGGAGATTTGAGTTTGGGCTTGTATTTTATACTTATTCTGTGTTTCTGGGACTAAATAAAGTTTTATTTTATTGATTTTTTAGTTTGATGTATGCAAAAATCGTGAAAACGACGCGTTTCGTCGTGATGAAGACGATGATGAGTGTCGGTTTTCGTTCGACACTTGACATACTATATCGAGTTTCGTCGGATGCTTCAACCGACACTCACCACCAAGACATTTTACATAAAACCGATACTCGATATTCTCAATTGCAATGATGTCGAATGTTATCCAATGGTATCGAATAATGGTGCATTTACTCACCTCCTTCGGGTTTAGTGAAATCTCATATGGCAATCTTTAGTTTAAAAAATCTCATATACCTCCCCTCCATCTAAAACTATTAATTGTATTATAAAAAATATGTAAATTGATCCTATTATCCATGCATAAGATATTAGAAGAAATTTGAAAAGGGACAAAAATTAAAATAAAACAATAAAAAGAACAAAACCAAACAAAAACTCGTAGTCTCATGCATCTACGCCTCTGGACATCACCAAAATTGGCAGCCAACAATCTATTATTTTCAAACAAGACAAATGCATAGAAATAAGTTAGAACACCACTAGGTAAGTAGAAATCCCCTCTAGATTATTTTTAAATCAGTGAGGATGTGCTACAATCAGGTCTCAATTTAACATGGTTTACTCCGAACAATAGACCCCAATACCAGATGAAACTCAAGTATTTTAATTTAACAAATCTGTTGAAGTTTGATGGCGGCTGAGTAGACAATGACAGGCAGCTTGGATGCCATAAACGCCGTCAGATTGTTGGAATTGGTAGCAGCCTCATGGCTTCCTTCGTCGCTGATGGTGGGTGGTGGCCTAGCATGCATGAGTTTGGACCAAAAAAGACCAGACACATTGGACTACCAAGCCTAGCTATAAAGTTTTTTTTCTTTAATTTTAATTTTATGATTTTAATAGTTTGATATTGGATTAATTTAAATTTAAAAAATTATAGTTTTTTTTGAAAAGTTACTTTGATTATGTAAATATTGTCCTCGTAGTAATTATTTGATTTCATTTCTTTTTTTCATTATTAATGATTTTTTTCATATTTATAATTTTTACTGTGGATGATATTTTGTGAATTCACCTAAGGAGACCAAAATAACCTCCCAAGTTAATTCAATGATATTTGTAAAGTTTAAGCATCAATTGAGTAATACTTATTAGGAGTTAGCCTTCAAATATATGAAAGACCTAGTTTATTTGGAGCTAAACCGAAAGTGTTACATATGAAATTAGAATCACTACTTTCAATTAGAGTGGGGTTTACCAAACTGAATCTCAGTTCAGTCAGTCACCACTTGCTACCAAATTAAGCTTCGTCGAACTGAGCCTCAATCTATTAAGCACAACCGTCCTATATGGAGGGCATAGTTATGTAATAATTCATAGTTTTACTTATGCTTTCATTTGTTTTATACATACAATATAAATTGTCGCAAGCCCTTTAAGGTCACAAAATTGAGGTTCAGTTTGGCAATTATCCAGCATCGACGAACTAGTCTCTAGCTCGTTGATTAACATCTCATCCAAATCTTAGTGTTGTTATCCATAAATAAGGTAACAATGATTGGCTACGTGATAGCACCTCAATATTTTAAAATTAGAGTTTCAAACTCACTCAAGAACCATCTAGAATAGAATATAGAGCCTTAGGATTATGACACTTCAGAGGGATGAATGGCCAAGATCTAAGTTACACATTAAAGACCCCTTAAATAAACCCATTTATGCCTCTAAGGTAGGGGAGATTCACATTTTGGATAATCCCTAGGAAGATTCAAAACATATCTACTAGGGTTTACCTACTCTCTCCAACTTTCATTATAATGACTGTTCTATTGTTTCTTTCCATGACAACATCCTTTCCACATCCTTTTTTTAATCATTTCTCACCATTAAAGCTTATCCGAAACTGACTTAAGCATCTGAGGGTCATTGCTAGTGAAAAATCCAGCGTCCTCTAACCTTTTTGGTTATCTTGTAGCTGCTAGGAAAATGTTGTTTGTATTAAAAGTCATTCTAGTCGCCATGGGGACTACCTTGAAGCTCTTTTCCTCGTGTTGAAGACGGAGGACCCTATCCAAGCGTCATTTTTAGTTCTCAGCGGCTTGTCCTTACATTATCAGAGGTTGTCAAAGGTTTGTCACCAACTTGTCTCAACTAAACCATTCACCATTCTGTACTTATATCTTGCTCAACCTCTTGACACCATTTGAGATCACTTGAATCTCGAATCACATCTCACCTCAATTTCCTTCTTAGCCCTCATCTCACTCACCACCAACATCTCATAAGATATTACTAAGCTTCACCAAACACAAGCCCCCAATGAAACCATCAAATCCCATTCGGAAACCGATCACCACCATTCTCAACCTTCATATCCCAAAGGGCACCCTTGTCATTCTCTTATTTTCTCTATACACTCATTTGATTTTGGTTGGTGTGATTTTTAGCATCAACATTTACGAAACTAATATTTTTAGGATTTATAAGTATTATAAGCTGTATGAATAAATAAATTAGTAAAAAATTTAATCAATTTTAATATAACCTATTAATTTATATTTTTAAACTTATTTATTATTTTATTTATTACATTTAGGAAATTAAGTAACAATAATACTAAACTTACAATATTTATATAACCTACTTTACAACATGATATGACAGCCTAGTGTCACGCGCTTAGAGGTTTGCGCAGCACGGTTGTGCGGCACTTAAACAGTTTGAACTTGAAAGGTGCTAAGT
>SNVD02008626.1:0-10878 GCA_013180625.2 Boswellia sacra
TGAGACTATAACTATCACCACAAACGGGTATGATGTTTCGTACATTGAATTGCCTTTATCTAATGAGAAAATTCTTCCTTCTGTGATGAAAGCCCCTACCTTGGAGCTTAAGCCTCTTCCAGAAAATTTGAAGTATGTATTCTTGGGTGAGAAGAATACTTTGCCAGTCATAATAGCCAAGGGCCTTACACCATTACAAGAAGAGAAACTCATCCGAGTGCTTCGAGATCACAAAACAGCCATAAGGTGGACAATTGCTGACATCAAAGGTATTAGCCCAGCCATATGCATGCACCGTATCTTATTAGAAGACGGATCCAAGCCCACTCGAGAAGCACAGCGGAGGTTGAATCCTCCAATGATGGAAGTTGTCAAGAAAGAAATCCTGAAATTGTTAGATGTGGGTGTGATTTATCCAATTTCGGACAGCAAGTGGGTGAGTCCAGTCCAAGTTGTTCCGAAGAAATCTGGTGTTACGGTTGTTAAGAATGACAATAATGAGCTAGTTCCCACTCGTATCCAAACCGGGTGGCGAGTTTGTATTGATTATCGAAAGCTCAATTCTGCAACTCGCAAGGATCACTTTCCTTTGCCATTCATTGATCAAATGCTGGAGAGATTAGCAGGTCATTCTCATTATTGTTTTCTTGATGGCTATTCAGGATATAATCAGATTGTCATTGCCCCTGAGGATCAAGAGAAAACTACATTCACATGCCCATTCGGTACATTTGCCTATCGACGCATGCCATTCGGTCTTTGCAATGCCCCTGCCACTTTCCAAAGGTGTATGGTAAGTATTTTCTCTGATTATGTTGAGAACATCATTGAGGTATTTATGGATGACTTTAGTGTTTTTGTGATTCTTTTGATAAATGCCTTGATAACCTTACACTTATACTTCAAAGATGTATGGAAACTAACATTGTTGTAAATTGGGAAAAATGTCATTTTATGGTAGATCAGGGTATAGTTTTGGGACATGTTATTTCTGCTAAGGGTATAGAAGTTGATATATCCAAGATAGATCTTATATGTTCCTTACCCCTTCCCACAAGTGTGCGGGATATTCGTTCGTTTCTTGGTCATGCAGGTTTCTATCGTCGATTCATCAAAGATTTCTCAAAGATAGCATTGCCTCTATGCAGATTATTGCAGAATGATGTGGCCTTTGAATTTGATGAGAAATGCAAAGAGGCATTTAAGAAACTGAAGGAACTCTTGACCTCAGCTCCAATAATCCAATCTCCAAATTGGAATCATCCATTCGAGATCATGTGCGATGCAAGTGATTACGCTGTGGGTGCCGTTTTGGGTCAACGAATTGGCAAAATTCCACATGCCATTTACTATGCATCTCGGACTTTAAATGATGATCAACTTAATTATTCTACCACTGAGAAAGAGCTGCTAGCGGTTATTTTTGCTTTAGAAAAGTTTCGATCTTATTTGATTGGTACTAAAGTAACCGTTTTTTCTGATCATGCAGCTTTGAGGTACTTGCTCACAAAGAAAGATGCAAAACCAAGGCTTATCAGGTGGATACTCCTTTTACAGGAATTGGACTTGGAGATCAAAGATAAGAAGGGAAGTGAAAACTTAGTTGCAGACCAACTCAGTCGCATTGTCCATGATGAGGATGTACTGCCATTACAAGAAAGTTTTCCGGATGAACAATTGCTGTTTCTACATGTAGCAGCCCCTTGGTATGCAGATATTGTTAATTACTTAGTTACCAAGAAGCTACCACATGACTTGACTCGAGCTCAAAGAGACAAGATCAAACACATTGCCAAATATTACATATGGGATGATCCATACTTATGGAAGCATTGTTCTGATCAAGTGATAAGAAGGTGTGTTTCTGAATCTGAATTCAATTCAATTTTGACCTTCTGTCATTCTTATGCATGTGGCGGTCACTTCGGACCAAAAAGAACAGCCTTGAAAGTTCTTGATTGTGGATTCTACTGGCCATCATTGTTCAAAGATGCATAACTATTTTGCAAAGCTTGTGACCGTTGTCAAAGGACAGGTAATTTAAGTGCCAAAAATCAAATGCCACAAACCCATATACTTTTTGTTGAGATTTTTGATGTGTGGGGTATTGATTTCATGGGTCCTTTTCCTTCATCTTTTGGTAATGTTTACATTATACTTGCTTTGGATTATGTTTCTAAATGGGTGGAAGCAAAAGCTACGAGAACTAATGATTCTAAAGTTGTTGTAGATTTTGTGAAATCTAACATTTTTGCAAGATTTGGAACACCAAGAGCCATGATAAGCGATAGTGGGACACACTTCTGCAACCGATCATTTGAAGCCTTGCTCAAGAAATACAACATCACTCCCAAGGTGTCTACTGCATATCATCCACAAACTAGTGGTCAAGTTGAAGTTTCAAATCGGGAAGTCAAGTCCATTCTCGAGAAGACGGTGAATCCGAACAGAAAAGATTGGAGCCTACGACTTAATGATGCACTTTGAGCATATCGAACTGCTTACAAGACACCTATTGGTTTGTCTCCGTATAGGTTAGTCTATGGTAAGCCATGTCACCTTCCAGTAGAGCTCGAACACAAAGCATGGTGGGCAGTAAAGCTTTGTAACATGGAGATGGATGCTGCTGGAGAGCTAAGGAAGCTTCAACTGCAAGAATTGGAAGAACTTAGAAATGATGCCTATGAGAATTCCAGAATTTACAAGGAGAAAACTAAGCATTTCATGATAAAATGATCTCCAGGAAGAATTTTGAAGTGGGACAGAAAGTTCTTTTATTTCATTCTCGCCTCAAGTTTTTTCCAGGTAAATTACGATCTCGATGGGTTGGACCTTTTGTTATTACTAATGTTTTTCCCCATGGTGCAGTGAAAATCAAGAGCTTAAAAACGGATAAAGTATTCAAGGTGAATGGGCACATGTTGAAGCCTTACTATGAGAATTCAGTGATGCAGGACATCGATGAGGTACCTCTCTACGAGCCAACTTATCTTGATGGGTGAGTATAGATAACGTCAGGCTGAGGACGTTAAACCAAGCGCTTATTGGGAGGCAACCCAATGTTTTTGAAACATAAATAAAAGAGACAAAGAAAAGAAGGTAGTATTGATCAATTTTTGTGTTTCGAGGAGATTCCTCTCATGGGCTATTATAATTGATCAGGTTTTATCTCTCTTTGCCATCTGTCTCATTTGCTTTGTTGTTTGTTTTTTACTTTCGTTTGCTCCTGTGTTTTTATTTCTTTTATGTGTCTCTATTTTCTTTTCTTTTCTTTTCTTTTCTTGTGTTTAATTTGATTATTCCGTGCTTCGAGTTCTGTTGTGCAACAGCTTGAGGAAACAGTCAAACGGGAGTTGAAGCCATTGTTCGAAGGTTTGAAACGTGCATATCTGGGAGAAGAACAAACTCAATCGCATTATCGGTAATATCTCTCCTTTTCTCCTCTCCAATGGAGGCTGATATCTTTCTATCGAACCTTCATAAATATTTCCCTTCACTTCCTCAAAATGCTGTGTTTAAAATTTATAAAGTACGGATGACTAGACTTTGGGCGTTGATGCTCCTAAATGTGCCTGCCGATATCCGATGGCTTATCGAAGCCAAGGTGAGATTGTCCGGTGAGCCGGACATTAATCTCGCAAAATACATGCCTGGTCTAGGAAAGAGCTACTACGCCAAGAGGCGAAGAGCGAAAAGGTTACAAGTATGTTATAATGTGCTAGATGGAATTGTAACCTGACTTGTCGTTCATTAGGTTTTGCGTCCAGGAATAGAGAAGATAAACTTTTATTTATTAAGAATGGTTTGATTAATGAGTCGCTGGATAATGTTTTGTTAACTCTCGAGTCACATTCTTGTGGACTTGTTCAGCGTGAATTGCTTAATCTATGGACACAATTTCGTGATGAATTACAGTGTTATAGTCTAGGGAATCTGACTAAAAATGACCCTGTTTGCTAGTTTATAAGAAAACTGGATGGGAAGCAGATCCCCGACTCATAGAAGGCGTTTCAGCCGTTACTGGACGTAAAACCAGAGGAAGATGTGAGCCACAATCACAACTACTTGTATATTTGAATGTGTGTTGTTGTTGTCAATTTTTTTTTTCTTGTTTCGTTTGATCTGATTATCAATGTTGTTTTTGTGTTGTTGTTGTTTGTTGATTTTGTTTGTTTTAATTTCAAGTTTTCTTTTTGACAAACCATATGACTACCCTATGGCATAAGTACAAGTGGGAGACAAGTGTGGAGTTTTTGTCAACCTCCACCGAAAGTGTATCTCTATTTTTTATGCTTCACGTGGGAGACAAGTGTGGGGGTTTTGTCAACCCCCGCCGAAAGTGTATCTCCATTTTCCATGCTTCACGTGGGAGACAAGTGTGTAGGTTTTGTCAAACCTCGCCGAAAGCATATCTCATTTTTTCAAATCTTGGGGCGATAAATCTGCATCGAGCAACCCCCACCGAAAGTATGTCCCCATGTGTCAAAATTTGAGAGTTTTATGGGTGTATATATACATTCTGCATATTTTCATATGTCATTCCATAACCTGTCTTGCAATTGAAAAGCATAATATCTAACGTGTCTTACACAAGATTAGAGCACTTGTAGAAATAGAGAAAACACCCATTCGGCGATTCCGCAATATATGCGTATTTTGCGGATCGCAATTTGGTAAAGATGGAGAGTTTACCACAGCAGCTCTTGATCTTGGTAGGACATTAGCTGCGAGGGGTATTAATTTGATTTATGGAGGGGGTAGTCTTGGGTTAATGGGGTGTGTGTCAACAGCTGCATCCCTAGGAGGGAGCAAAGTTCTCGGCATTATCCCTAAACCATTAGCTGTACGAGATATCGTAGGCAACACAATCGGGGAAGAGTTACAGGTCTCTAGTATGCATGAGCGTATTGCACATATGGTTGTTAAGTCCGATGCATTTATAGCTTTGCCGGGTGGTTATGGTACATTAGAGGAGATATTTCAAATCACCTCTTGGGCACAGCTAAACATCCATCGGAACCCCATTGGTTTGTTAAATGTTAATAATTTTTTTGATGGTTTGTTGTCCTTTCTTGATCAAGCTGTAGAAAAAAATTTCATCTCACCGTCAGCAAGGCAAATGCTGGTTACAGCTTCAACTGCAGGAGAGTTAATTGACAAACTACAAGAATTCGTCTATTCACCTGATCCAACAATGGCTCGGATAAATTGGTTTGGAGAAGGCAACAAAAGGCGTCAACTGGATTTAACCCTCCATCTGTAATCTCTATTTGCTGGTTTGCTTCGTTTTTGTTTGCTTTCTTTTTAGTGTGTTTATTTTAGATTTTTCATGTCGTTTCTTTTGAGCTTTTTCAGGTTATTTCTTTCGTCCCAGGTAATATTTTCTAATCTCGGTTTTTAGAGTGGTGGCTTAAAAAGTTCAAGTTCTCTTGAAACGCATTCTGGATCTCTTCAATCCATAATGGCTGAATAAGGAGGCTAACTTCTAAACTTTGTAGACCCATTCTAACTAACTTGTTTTTGTTTGCTGACTTGTTGAACTTTGTTATTTTATGAGTGAGTTTAGTTTTGCGTAATTTAGAGTTGTTATGTGTTTTTATCTTTATCAGTTTTGATTTAAAAAAAAAACAATTGTGGGAAAACCTGAGAATGACAGAATATGGGGTTTCTTTAACCCTTGAAACGCATTCTCTCTAAATAAATCTGTAGTTTGTTTATTTCATGTTGTTTGAAGTGTCTTGTTTCTTGTTTTGTTCTTTCATAATAAAGGTATATAGGCTGGAAACCTTAAGTCTGCGGGCTACTGGTCCTAAGGATTGTTGAAATATACAATCTTGACTCAGGTGTAACAACGCCACGTACCTCTTTTCTTGCATTTTGTGGGTCGATGATAAGATAATGATTGAATTAAGAATAACTCTTGGAAAATGATAAATGATGCATGGATCTGTGTGCTTGAAATGTTTATTGGTTTTCGCTTTGCTTTTGATTCCTTGCGCAACATTGAGCACTGAGCTCTTATCACTGAGTTATTTGTTCACTTAGAGAAAGTTTATGTAATTTAAATGTTTCTTCAGATTTCAATGAATTCTAGAACTTGTTTGATGGTCACTCGAGGCGAAATCCTAGACTGTGAAACATTTGGGAAATGATTTAGGCCATCTTTGGACCGTTTGAGCCTTAATAGCCAACCTTGACTGAAATTGATCCTTAGTTACCCCTTTGAGCCTTTGTAAGCCTTTTTCTTTGTTAACTCACTAAAAGATTTCCTAACCTCAAATGAATTTATTTCAAACAGTTTATCCCTTACCTATGAGCATGTAGATCATTCACAATTAAATTTTAAGCTATGTTCTGGTTTTGGGAAGTTAGAGGAGGTTGGGATGTGTCATGAGCAATACAAGTGAGTTCTATTGTGTTTAAAAAGAAAAAGAAAAACAGAAAAAAAACCAATCTTTACTTATCGTCCACGTACTTACACATTGAGGACAATGTGTTGTTTAAGTGTGGGGGAGGGGAAGTGTAATAAAAAAAAGAAAAAAAAGAAAAAAAAGAACAAAAGAAGAAGAATAAGAGATCTATAACCTTAAGTGTTCTTAAAAAGAATGAAACAACAAAGTGTGGGGGTGTAGTTTTCTTTTGTTTTCTGCAAAAAAAAAAAAGAAAAAGATTGAGTGTTCTAAATAAGTTTGGGGAGTAACCTGGTGAATTGAAATGAAGTTGTGTTATAGGGTTGAGCTCTACATAGTCTTGAATGATTTATGTGTTTGTGGTGATTTGAGCCAAATTATTATCCTTTATCATACCTTCACCCAAGCCAAACGTTACAAGCTTAATAAAAGTCCTACTTGATCCTTGGTGTTGTGCATGTCTACATTAGTGGAGAGTGACCTGAAAAGTAGGCCTATGGAGTTCATTTATACACACATCTTCAATATTAAATATGATTCATTTTTATGCATAAACTCATCTGGGTTACAAGTGATTAGGTGAGAATTGCTCTACACACACACACTAGAGGAATTGAAGTGTAGCGAAACTAATCTTTGAGATGAAATTCTTGATCAATTGCACTATTTTGAAGTTTTCCTTGGGTTATAATTAAGTACAATCTTTGAGGCCTATTTGCAAGATGAAGCATTTGTGTGTTTTAATTTTTTTGTTGATTCTGTTTCGGTTTAGTTTTATTTCCTATTGTCGTAGTTGCTCGAGGACTAGCAAAGTCTAAGTGTGGGGGAATTTGATAAGTGTCTATTTATATATCATTTTCATATCAATTCGTCCATGTTTCTTTGCTATATTCCTTGGTATTTTTATGTTTTTTGTGTGGTTTTTGATGTTTGTAGGAGTTTTGGAGGAACTTACACAAAATTGGAGTAAAACCCTTCATTTTCACCTCTGCTGGTCAACCAATTTCTTGGAGTTGATTGTATCGATATACAATTAACGGATAACATGCTACATACCATTGAAAAGCTCTCGAAGTCTATTTTCTGGAGAAATTTACGGTTCACGAATTTATGTAGTGTATCGAAAGTTGTGATAAAAATTGTATGAGAAGTGTATATTTGTAATTCCATATATCACTGTAGCATGTTATTAAATACGGGGCACTGTAGCAATTTACTGTAGCAGAGTATTTAAACACATTTTAGGGTTTTATTTTGATAACTTGAAGAGGGGAGAACGTGGTGGAGGCTGCAGCTCTGGAATTCTTCATCTCTTGGAGTTCTTGAAGGAGAAAGGAAGCTTGGAAAGAGGAAGAACTACAATCCAAAGAGAATTACATCAAATTTGCTAAGTTTTTCCCTTCCCTTTCATTTTCTGGAATGTCTCCATGTTGTATTGTATTTACCACGTTCTTAAACATGTGTAACTGAATCTGAATTGGTTGAGGGTGATTTCAAAGCCCCTGATATGGTTTTTGTGAGTTGATTGTGCAAGAAGTTGTTATCCAATTCTCTAATTGAAGTTGCTTGTATTTTCCCATATCTAATGCTTATGATTGCTTGCTGATTGTATTTGGAATGGCCAACTGAATATAATCTGTTGTTGTCTATTGCTAGAGTAGAAATCTTGATCCGTAATTGTCTTGAATTTCTAATCCTTAGTAGCAAAATTGGGATCAGAGATTGCACTTGGAGAATACAACCTAAGTTAAATAATCCGAGCTTGTGTGTTTATTGCTTAGATAAACCTATCTTTCTTATCTAATGCATCCATTGAATTAAATTTAGAGAGCTTGTTCTAGGTTGTTTAATGGATAGAGATTAAATAAAGAGCCTGTTTTATTTAACAACAAAGTAAGGAAAGATTGGTATAACAGAGCTTGTTGTTATCTACGGTTGATAATTTCAACGGTGTAATTGGATGACAATTCTACGATTAATTCGCAAATCCATATCTTGTGGTAGAGAAGGATCCCTTAACCAGGTTTCTCTCATTGATTTTTCAATCTGTTTTTAATTTGTATTGTGTTATTCTTTACTTGCATTAATATTTCATCAAGTTAATCAATCAACAAAACCCCCCTCATTTAGTTTATTGTTGCTTTCGAATAACAAATTCAATTAGAATCAATCCTCGTGGGAACGATATCTTACTCATCACTTTATTACTTGTGCGACTAGTATACTTGCTAGTTTTGAAAGCATCAGCTAGGAAAAGGTGGAGGAGTAACATAAGAAGGAATGAGAGTTTCAAGATTTACCTTAGAAGATGATGTTTTATTCATGGTGGAAGTGGTGGCATCCCCTTCATCGGTTTGTGATTTCTTTGGTGGAATGTCTAATTGCTTTCCACTTCTCAAAGTTACAGCACTAGCATTCTCTCTTGGATTCATCACCGGTTGAGAAGGTAATTTTCCTAAGCTTTGACTCTCAAATTTGCTCATGTTAGTGGCCAATTGTCTCATTTGATTTTCCAGGTTTTGGATACTTGCCCTAGTTTCCTGCTGTAATTGCATTGTGTTAGTGGCAAGTGCTTTAACAATATCCTGGAGAGACATACCTGAATTTTGTGGAGCTGGTTGTGGTGCTGGTTGTGGTTGTTGATAAGTATCTATTTATGTATCATTTTCATATCCATTCGTCCATGTTTCTTTGCTATATTCCTTGGTATTTTTATGTTTTTGTGTGGTTTTGATGTTTGTAGGAGTTTTGGAGCAACTTGCACAAAAATGTAGTAAAACCCTTCATTTTCACCTCTGCTAGTCAACCATCTTCTCGGATTTAATTGTATTGATATACAATGAACCCGATGACATATTATATACCGTTGGAAAGCTCTCGAAGTCTATTTTTTGGAGAAATTTACGGTTTAGAAATCCATTCAGTGTACCAAAAGTTGTAATCAAAACAGTGTGAGAAGTATAGAAATGTAATTCCACAAATCACTGTTGCATGTATAATACGGGATACTGTAGCAGGTTACTGTAGCCGAGTATTTAAACTCATTTTAGGGTTTTATTTTCATAACTTGAAGAGGGGAGAACGGGGTGGAGGCTTCAGCTCTGGAATTCTTTCATCTCTTGGAGTTCTTGAAGGAGAAAGGAAGCTTGGAAAGAGAAGAACTACAATCCAAAGAGAATTACATCAAATTTGCTAAGTTTTTCCCTTCCCTTTCATTTTCTGGAATGTCTCCATGTTGTATTGTATTTACAACGTTCTTAAACATGTGTAACTGAATCTGAATTGGTTGAGGGTAATTTCAAAGCCTCTGATATGGTTTTTGTAAGTTGATTGTGTAAGGAATTGTTATCCAATTCTCTAATTGAAGTTGCTTGTATTCTCCCATATTTATGCTTATGATTGCTTGCTGATTGTATTTGAGTGGCCAACTGAATATAATCTGGTTGTGATTTAGTGCTAGACTAGAAATCTTGATCCGTAATTGTCTTGAATTTCTAATCATTAGTAGCAAAATTGTGATCAGAGATTACAATTGGAGAATATAACCTAAGTTAAATAATCCGAGCTTGTGTGTTTATTGCTTAGATCAACCTATCTTTCTTATCATACTGCATCCATTAAATTAAACTCAGAGAGCTTGTTCTAGGTTGTTTAATGGATAGAGATTAAATAAAGAGCTTGTTTTATTTAACAACAAAGTAAGGAAAGATTTGGGTAATAGAGCTTGTTATTATCTACAGTTGATAACTTCAATGCTGTAATTAGATGACAATTCTACAATTAATTCGCAAATCCATATCTTGTGGTAGAGAAGGATCCCTTAACCAGCTTTCTCCCATTGATTTTTCATTCAAATTTACTTTCTGTTTTGTTATTCTTTACTTGCATTCTTAATTCATTTAGTAAATCATTCAACAAAAATCACCCCTGTTTAGTTTATTGTTGCTGGAAATAACAAATTCAATTAGAATCAATCCTCGTGGGAACGATATCTTACTTATCACTTTATTACTTGTGCGACTAGTATACTTGCTATTTTCGAACGCATCAAGTTTTTGGCGCCGTTGCCGGGGATTGATTTTCTAATCGATTTGTTATTTTGTTTTCATTGTTGATTCATATTTTTGTTTGTTTTTTTAGACGACATGGCAGTAAACTTCCATCAATTCAGTGGCGGATTTGAGCCCCAACTACCATGGAGAATAAATGAGGTAAGCACTCCGAACATTGAACAACAACTTTCTGAGCTAACTTCTCTTGTGGAAAACATGGCTGTAGGACATATGTAAAAATCTTATGAATGTGGGATATATTCTACGATGGAGCATCCAATCGACATGTATCCAACTTTACAAGAAGAATATATGGAACAAGCCAATGCCATGGGTCGATTTCCAGGACAAACGAGGCAATGGTATGATCCTTTCTCTAGCACTTACAATGCTGGATGGAAAGATCAACATAATTT
>SNVD02008628.1:0-108913 GCA_013180625.2 Boswellia sacra
TAAGGTTTGGGGATCCGCCCTTGATATTTCAAATAAGGATAATTAACCCATTTTAGTTATATTAATTATATTTGTTTCGTTACCAATATTTATACCACTTCTTGTAAATGGGTTCAAGCATCCAATGTGCCAATCACCATATGTCTACAACAAATCAAGGTTCCCAACTAGATTCGTGTCGGTAAGGAAGAACCATACATCATCTAGAAAGGATCCAAGCATTTGATGTGCCAAGTATTGTCGAAAATGGATCAAGACCTCCACTTTACGAGTGGTGTCAAGATTGATTAAGAAATTAAATATAAATCATATTGAATAAACATTATAAGATTAAGATTATTAAGCACATATTAAGGGTTAGGGAATCCTTATTCTCATATCAAGGGTTTCACCCTTTCACCTTAGCAAAAGAGAAATTAGAAGAACATTATAATAGAAAGAAAATAAAATGTAAGAAAAAGGAAATTCATTAATAACCTAAACACACAAAACACAATACAAGATCCTAGCCAAAGCCAAAATGTTCCATCCAAGGCCAAGATGCCCTAATGGGTCACAAGGCACCTCTATTTATAGATACATCCAGGCGCAAACTTGTCAAATTACAAGGGCATAATTGTCAAATATTAGTTGTAAATATCTTTGACAATTGGGATCATTAGGCACCGACTTTGACCATCAATTTTGACATCGAAATGTTTTGAATTTTAATCACATGTCTTCATGAAAGTTGTAGATATTTCTCTCAGCTTTCTAGAACATATTGATTTGCACAATTTGGATACGTATTTTGAGAGATACGGTCCAAATACTGAGGCCTGGTCATACTGGGCCGAGACTGTAGATGGGTTCATTTCAAGCCCAATTTTGGTCCACTAAGAGCCCGAATTTGATGATTCTTGTGAAATGCAATCTTGTAGACAATTGAATCAGCTTTCCAAACATTAAGAATTGCACCATTCTGATCTATAAATAGAGAGTTATGCCCATTTTACCGAACCTGTAACAAAACCAAATTTAAGATAAATTAATTCCAAAGATGCAAATGCTACAAATATGCTTAAGTTGAGGAATTTAATGACACTATTAATGCAATATGATGAACTAAACTCCTATTAAACATGCATATTTAAGTGTTCATCACACCCCCCAACTAGCTTATTGCTAGTCCCTAGCAATTAAAGCGTTATTATTTAGAAGTGATTTATAGAATTTTACATCCAAGGTGGTCATTATTGCACTCTCATTGATTTTATCCAAATAAACAAACTCTCAACTGATTTTTTTTTTTAAATGACTCATGTACCCTTCAATCAAGATATCCACAAACCTTCTTTTGTGCTCAGTTGACACATGACTATGGGGCTTATTAGAAATAAACCTTATCGGTTCTAGTATTTGTTAAGGCTAACAACCTTAGGTAGGGGATATTCATTCATTTTATACAATTTTTTTCTTCTTTTTTTTTTCTCTTTTTTTTTTTGAAAGAATGCATCGTTAACCCATGTAGCGAGCCTTAGGCTAATGACTCCCAGACCAGTTGGCCTTAGGGCATTAGGTGTTAAGACACCCCTTCGAGCTTAACGACTCGGGTTACCGATGCTTTATTTTTTCTTAGAAACTTGTTGGTAGTGCAATGTTCAATCCCATTAAACTTTCTCCTTAATCCATGTAGCGAGCTTTGGGCCAATAGCTCCCAAACCAGTTGGTCTTAGGGTATTAGGTGTTAAGGCACCCCTCGGGCTTAATTGCTCGAATTAAGGAGGCTACGAGACCAAACTTTATCCACAATTGCTATTTTTTTCTCTTTTTTTCTTTTTTTTTTCATTTTTCATTTTTTTCATTTTTTTCATTTTTTTTTAAACTTTCCCTCCTTCCTTTGTTGTTATCCTAACAAAACAAAAGAACTCAAATATTGCAATATTTCATTTCGCCACCCACAATCATACTCAAGGTATGTGTGTGTGTGAAAGAAGATTCATGATATCTTGCTTAATGAGCACAGAAGCACACAATTTTTAAATGATAAGGTTGTGAGATTTCATAGATTTGAATAATTCAAAGTGAAATGAATAAGACCTCCTTGTTATAAAATTCAAAAATCAAGACTAAATAATATCAAATAAGTCTTCAAAATGCAAGAATAAAATGACAAATTGGTTAGAATGGGTTTCAAGAGTTCAAACTGGTCCTCCCTACTCTGCCATTCCTGACCCAGAATGCGTCTCAAGAGGATTTGAACTCCTTACACCGCACTCTGAATCTCATTACTAACTCGCTTTCTTTTTTTTTTTTTTTTTTTTTTTTTTTTTTTTTGCAAGAAAAAAAAAAATAAAATTTAAAGACACACTTATGTCTACTATCCTTCCCCCCCAACCAAATGAAACATTGTCCTCAATGTTTAAATGTAGAGAGATAAAGTATAGGAGACATTACCTGAAGCTTCTGTTATTCAAGATAGATGACCTGAAAGACTCATAAAATAACATGCTAAAAGTAAAATAAAATAAAATAAAGGACAAGAAGAAAAAAAATTACAAACGGAGATTCAAATCCAATTTGCACTTTTTGTTTTGTCCTCCTGCCCAATTAATTTGAGTACTAGCTGGGTCAGGTTCATACTCAACTTCTTGTAATTTGTCAAGTAGCTCACCAGCAGAAGTGGCAAAAATAAGGATCTTTCTCGCTGAATGAGGGATAAAATTCTGTTCCACAGCTGCATCAACAAAACTTATCAAAGGATCAAAGAAATTTTTGACATTCAACAAAACTATGGGTTTTTTATGGAGATTCAGTTGGGCCCAAGAGGCAATTTGAAAAATGTCTTCAAGAGTGCCAAAGCCACCTGGGGTAAGCGTGTGAAGATTAGGGCGATCTGAGGAATAAATGAGTGGAGCGATAGTATATACACACTGGGGAAGGGGTCTTGCGGTTGGAAAAAGTGGCGAATACAGGAGTAAGAGGGGGGGACACTCAGTCTTATAGAGCAGTGCCTTCCCATTACCTAGTTATATGTCTACCTCACTAGATACTTTCTACAGCCAAAGCTTAGGAATAACTCCTTAAAACTTGAGTACCCCGCTACATGTGCAGCCTGTTGACACACACCCATTAACCCGAGGCTACCTCCCCATAACCACAGAATCTTTCTTTCAACAGTAGCCTACCAAGTAATTCGCTACTCTACGATACTCCTTCCTTTTACCTTGGTCGAGATCCCCAGAATACACATATCCTTTGGATTCGACGTTTTGAAGTTCCCTCCCTGTCTATGTGACTCTCTAACTATGTGTGAAGAAGAGAACAAGACATGTGGTATTTATGGAGTGCAAAAAGGTATGCTAATGATGATATCTATCTCGGTAGCTCGATTGTTTGTTGAAAAAGTTGACAATAATGCACAAAAATTCAAAAGATGATGAAATAAGACACCATAAGTCAAACAAAAGATACAAATTCAAAAATGACAGCAATGAGGTATTAAAATTCAAAAATGATGGCACGCATGCATATGTACAGGTAGTTGTGACTGTGGCTCACATCTTCCTCTGGTTTTACGTCCATAAACGGCTTAAACACCTTCTATGAGTTGGGGATATGCTTCCCATCCAGTTTTCTTATAAACTGGCAAACAGGGTCGTTTTGAGTCAGATTCCCAAGACTATAGCGTTCCTGCTCATCTCGGATTTGTGTCCACAAATTAAAAATTTCACGCTGCACAAGTCCACAAGAATGCGTCTCAATAGTCGTTCGGATATCATCCAAAGACTCTTTACTCAGTCCATTCTTGATGAACTGTAGTTTATCCTCTCGATTGTTAGACAAATATCCCAAGGAGCGGCAACGCTGGTTGCAAGTCCCTCTTGCACATCTGGGACAAACTTGTAACCTTTTCGCTCTTCGCTTTTTGGCATAAGAGCTTTTTCCAAAACCTGGCATATGGGAAACAAGATTATCTGAAAACTCACAAGAGAATCGAACCTTGGCTTCAATTAACCATCTTAAATCAGCAGGAAATACCCTTACGCATCAACAACCTTAGTCTTTCTGCACGAGCTTTATAAATTTTAAGCAAATCATTTTGAGGAAGAGAGGGAAAATGTTTGTGCAATTTTGAGAGAATGGTATCCATGTGAAGAAAATGAGAGAGAAGAGAAGAAAATGGATGCAAGGTGAGAAACAGTTTTTAGGGAACTGAAAAACCGACTTTAAATGTCACGGAGTACCGTATCCGCCACTTGACCCGGAAAAATCGATCCTTAAAAAGGATCGATTAAAGCAATGGACTCTTCGTTTTGGTCAAAATTTTCAAAGAATGGTTTTAACCGTTGTCCATTAACTGTAAACACATTACCATTCTTTGGGTTCTCAATTTCAACTGCTCCATGAGGGAAAACATTTTTAACAATAAAAGGCCCGATCCAACGAGACCGAAGTTTACCAGGAAACAAATGCAATCTTGAATCATACAAAAGAACTTTTTGTGAAGGTTCAAAAGATTTTCTAACAATGGATTTGTCATGAAAAACCTTCATTTTTTCTTTGTAGATTTTAGAATTTTCATAAGCCTCATTCCTGATTTCTTGAAGTTCACTCAGTTGGAGTTTACGTAACTTGCAAGCATCATTCAAATTTGTGTTGAATGTTTTAATGGCCCAATAAGCTTTATGCTCAATTTCCACAGGTAAGTGACAAGGTTTTCCATAAACTAGTCTATAAGGAGACATTCCCAATGATGTTTTAAATGTAGTTCGGTAAGCCCAAAGTGCATCACTAAGTCTTAAAGATCAATCTTTACGATTTGGGTTAACCGTTTTTTCTAGGATCTGTTTTATCTCCCTATTAGCTAATTCAACTTGTCCACTTGTTTGTGGGTGATAAGGTGTAGAAATTTTATGGGTTATTCCATATTTCTTCATTAAGGTTTCAAATGATTTATTACAAAAATGCGTACCCCCATCACTAATAATGGCTCGAGGAATTCCAAATCTACTCAAGATATTCTCCTTCAAGAATTTGACAACTGTTTTGTGATCATTGTTTTGACATGGAATTGCCTCGACCCATTTTGAAAAATAGTCCACTGCAACAAGGATGTACACAAAACCAAATGACGGTGGAAAGGGTCCCATAAAATCAATACCCCAACAGTCAAAGATTTCAACAACAAGAATGGGATTTAAAGGCATCATGTTTCTTTTTGAAATGGATCCCAATTTTGACAATTTTCACACGTTTTGCAAAATGCATGTGCATCTTTAAATAAGGTGGGCCAATAAAATCCACATTGTAAGATCTTAGCAGCTGTTTTTCTAGATGAAAAAAGTCCTCCACATGCTTCAGAATGACAAAAGTTAATGACACTACTTACCTCATTGTTGGGTATGCATCTTCTTATTATTTGATCCGGACAATATTTGAAAAGATACGGATCATCCCAGTAAAAATTTTTCACCTCGGTCAAAAACTTTCTTTTGTCTTGAGCTTTCCAATGAGGTGGCATTTTCCCTGTCGCAAGAAAATTTACAATATTAGCAAACCAAGGTACAGTAGCAACGGAAAATAAAAAATTCATCAGGAAAAGAATCATTGATAGGTGAAGTTTCAATTAATGTCTCTGTCGTTAGTCTTGAAAGATGATCAGCAACGACATTTCAGGCTCCTTTCTTATCCTTTATTGTGATGTTTTGAATTCTTGGGAGCAATAAGATCCACCGTTCAGTATCAATCTAGGTTTTGCATCTTGTTTAGACATTAAATATCTCACAGTTGCATGGTCAGTGTAAACAATCATTGGAGAACTAATTAAATAAGATCAAAATTTGTCCAAGCAAATACTACTGCAAGTAGTTCTTTTTCAGTTGTTGTGTAATTCATTTGTGCATTATTTAAAGTCCTACTTGCATAGTATATCACATAAGGCTTACCTTCTTTTCTTTGTCCTAAGACAGCACCAACTGCATAGTCGCTTGCATCACACATCAATTCAAAAGCCAAGGACCAATCAGGAGATTGCATAATTGGAGCAGTTGTTAAAAGTCCAATTAATGTATCAAAGGCATTTTCACATTCTTGAGTCCATTCAAAGGAAGTATCTTTTATTAAGAGGGTACAAAGAGGTTTAGATATAGCACTGAAATTTCTTATGAACCTCCTATAAAATCCAGCATGCCCTAAGAATGAACGAACCTCTTTAACTGTTTTTGGTGGAGGCAAATGGGAAATTAATTCCACTTTGGCTTTATCCACTTCAATTCCCTTAGAAGACACCACATGACCTAAGACAATTCCTGAAGTGACCATATAATGACAATTTTCCCAATTCAAAATAAGACCTTTTTCTACACACCTTTTTAGGACTTTTTCTAAGTTTTCAAGACAATTATCAAAAGAGTTTCCAAAGATAGTTAAATCATCCATGAAAACTTCTAAACAATGTTCGACCATGTCACTAAAAATGCTTAGCATGCATCTTTGAAAAGTAGCTGGAGTATTACAAAGTCCAAAAGGCATTCTCCTAAATGCAAAAGTGCCAAAGGGGCACGTGAATGTGGTCTTTTCTTGGTCTTCGAGTACAATGGGAATTTGATAATAGCCTGAGTATCCATCAAGAAAGCAGTAGTAGGGGTGTCCTGCTACTCTTTCAAGAATTTGGTCAAGGAAAGGTAAGGGAAAATGGTCTTTTCTAGTGACAGCATTTAATTTTCTATAATCAATGCACATCCTCCAACTAGACGAGACACGAGTTGGCAATAATTCCCCCTTTTCATTTTTAACATCTGTAATGCCAGATTTTTTAGGTACTACTTGTGTAGGGCTTACCCACTTACTATCAGAAATAGGATAGATAATTCCCACATCAAGTAGTTTGAGAATTTCAGCCCTAATGACCTCTTTCATGTGTGGATTTAATCTCCTTTGAGGTTGTTGAGATGTTTTGGCATTTTCCTCTAAATGTATTCTATGTGTGCAGATTAAAGGGTTAATGCCTTTTATATCTTTTAAAGTCCACCCAATTGCATTTTTATGCCTTTTAAGCACTTTTATCAACTTACCTTGTTGCTCGCATGTGAGGGATGAAGAAATTACCACCGGATATGTCTGATTCTCCCCAAGATATGCATATTTCAGTCCTTCAGGTAAGGGCTTCAATTCTAGCTTGGGAGCTTCATCTTCATTGCTTTCATTCATTTGCCCCAATTCTTCAAATCTTGATTTTGAGCCTTTTTCCAATACCTGTGCAAAATCCAGTAAGGAACACATATTAGAAAGATCATGTTCTAGTTCCATACTTGATTCTAACGAATTCACTAAACAAGTTTCCAAAGGGTCAGAAGAACTCCCTTTTTGGATGTGATCTTCCACAATAGATTCAATTACATTGGCCTCATCAATTTAATCTTCTTCTTCATTTGGTTGTTTGCACATATTGAAAACATTAAATTCCAATGTCATGTTCCCAAATGATAGCTTCATGACTCCATTCCTGCAATTAATCAAAGCGTTAGAGGTAGCTAGAAATGGACGCCCTAAAATAACAGGAATTGAATTGCTTACTTCCACTGGTTGTGTGTCCAAGACGATAAAATCCACTGGGCAAATGAATTTATCAACTTAAACTAATACATCTTCTACTACTCCTCTTGGTACTTTAATTGATCTATCAGCAAGAAAAAGAGTCACAGAAGTCGGTTTTAACTCACCTAGATTGAGTTTTTGAAAAACCGAGTATGGAAGCAAATTCACACTAGCACCAAGATCAAGTAAAGATTGTTCAATTTTATGGTCTCCAATAACACATGAAATTGTAGGACAACCTGGATCCTTATATTTCACTGTATTATTATTTTGAAGCATAGCACTTACTTGCTCGGCTAGAAAGGCCTTCTTTTTCACATTTAGTTTTCTTTTCACAGTGCACAATTCTTTCAAAAAATTTGCATAAGAAGGTACCTGTTTGATCACATCAAGCAAGGGAATGTTGACCTTTACCTGTTTGAAAATTTCAAAGATTTCAGAATTGTGAGTTGGCTTCTTTGTGTGGCTAATGCTTGAGGAAATGGAGGCACAGATGAGGATTTGGTTTCCTCTTCGCTAGGTGTTGGTTTGGCAACCTCTTCCTGCCCTTTAGAGATCGATTCTTCTTCTTTCTCATAAGGGTTAGGAATATGTTTTTCAACAACCTTACCATTGCGAAGGGTCATGACTGATTTAGCTTGGTCAAAATAATGGTTACTTGAACTCCCTGCAATTGAGTTAGATTGATCTTTGGGGTTTTGCAATGTTTGAGAAGGAAATTTTCCTTTCTCTTGGATGCTAAATGTAGATGCAAATTTGGCAAGAGTGTCTGACAAATTTGCTAATGTTTGAGCAGTTGGCTATTGGAAAGTCTCTTGCTTTGTAATGAATGAATGCAATGTTTCTTGAAAGTCATTCCTAGGAGGAGGAACATATACATGATTATGAGAATTTTGAAAATTTTGTCGTGTTTGAAAAGGGACTTGTGAAGATTGTGCATGATTGTCATTTTTCCAGCTAAAAATTGGATGATTTCTCCAACCAGGATTGTAGGTTTGTGAATATGGATTGTGATTTGGCCTTTTGAAAGTGTTTAAGGCATTGGTTCTTCATGGAGACATTCCCTAAAGGCAGGCAAAGTTGAGCAATCATCAGTAGAATGGTCATTGTCATCACAAATGTTACAGACATTTTCTTGAATAGATTTAAATTGACCACTCTTTTTCATCTCTAAATCCTCGACTTTTCTAGCTAGGGATGCAAATTTGGCTTGAAGGTCATGGTCTTCCCTAAGGTTGTAAATACCTCTATTGGATGTCGAGGTTTGGGCCTTGCTTGGTACCTCATAGGTGCCAGCAGTGTCCCAATTTTGTGTCTTTTCTGCCAAGGAATCTAGGAAGTCAAGTGCTTCCTCAGGGTCTTTTTCTTTAAATTCTCCATTACACATTAATTCCACTAGTTGCCTATCTTGAGGTGTTAAACCTTCATAGAAGTGTGCAACTATTCTCCAAGTTTCAAACCCATGGTGAGGACAAGTATTAAGTAGTTCATTATACCTATCCCAACATTGGTAAAGGGTTTCCCCTTGTTTTTGAGAGAAATCGGAAATTTGTCTTTTAAGAGAATTTGTTCTATGAGTAGGAAAAAATTTTTCAAAAAATTGTTGTTTCATCTCATCCCATGAACTGATGGAATTCGACCTCAAATTTTGTAGCCATAATCTAGCTTTATCTTTTAAGGAAAAAGGAAAAAGCTTTAATCTAATGGTGTTTATGCTACAATTTGGGTCAGTGTAGGAGCTACATACCTCTTCAAAGAGTTTCAAGTGGGAATATGGGTTCTCCATGTCAAGGCCATGAAAAATGGGTAGAAGTCGAAACAAAACTTGGTTTGAAATTGAAATGGATTGAATCTGGAGGAGAAACTACACAAGATGGTGCACTAGTCCTTACCGGATTCATGTAGTCTTTGAGGGTTCTTCGTTGGTTTTGATCATTTTGTTGCGAACGGTTGTCCCCTTCATCGTGAATATTTCCTCATGATTGTTGGCCATGTTTTCTAAGGAAGATGATATTTTTCTAACAAGTCTACCACTTGATGTTCGTGACCAAATTTTCATGCCAGAAAGAGAGAAGAAAAGAGAGGAAAAGATGAACACACAAAAAAATAAAAAATTTAGATCTAAGATGAGAAAAGAGAATACTGACAATTTTGCACGCCAATTTTTACCTTCCCCGGCAACGGCGCCAAAAACTTGACACATCCGAAAAAGAGATTGTCTCCCAAGTATAGGAGTGTCGAAGTAATAAACCCGGTAAGACCGGGGTCGATCCACAAGGAAGGGAATTTAAGCGTTACAAATTATAAGCTAAACAAATGTGATATGAATGATTCAAAGAGGTGACATGATAATATCAACAAGTATGTAAGATGGTAGGTGGTATTACCGACCATTCAAATATAAAACAAAATGCAAGAGGAGGTAAAACCATCCATGGAAATAGGTGGTATAACCAACCATAGTAAATTAAAGAACAATTTCATAAGGTGGTAAAACATACCATAGTAAATAAAATAAAAAGTTCATAAACAATAGAATAATTAAAATACAAGAGGAATTAACACAATAAAAATGAAGGCTAAGGTTAGGGGATCCGCCCTTGATATTTCAAATAAGGATAATTAACCCATTTTAGTTATATGAATTATATTTGTTTAATTACCAATATTTATACCACTTTTTGTAAATGGGTTCAAGTATCCAATGTGCCAATCACTATATGTCTACAACAAATCAAGGTTCCTAACTAGATTCGTGTCGGTAAGGAAGAACCATACATCATCTAGAAAGGATCTAAGCATTTGATGTGCCAAAGATTGTCGACAATGGATCAAGACCTCCACTTTACGAGTGGTGTCAAGATTGATTAAGAAATTAAATAGAAATCATATTGAATAAACATTATAAGATTAAGATTATTAAGCACATATTAAGGGTTAGAGAATCCTTATTCTCATATCAAGGGTTTCACACTTTCACCTTAGCAAAAGAGAAATTAGAAGAACATTATAATAGAAAGAAAATAAAATGCAAGAAAAAGGAAATTCATTAATAACATAAACACACAAAACACAATACAAGATCCTAGCCAAAGCCAAAGTGATCCATCCAAGGCCAAGATGCCCTAATGGGTCACAAGGCACCTCTATTTATAGATACATCCAGGGGCAAACTTGTCAAATTACAAGGGCATAATTGTCAAATATTAGTTGTAAATATCTTTGACAATTGGGATCATTAGGCACCGATTTTGACCATCAATTTTGACATCTAAATGTTGTGAATTTTAATCACATGTCTTCATGAAAGTTGTAGATATTTCTCTCAGCTTTCTAGAACATATTGATTTGCACAATTTGGATACGTATTTTGAGAGATACGGTCCAAATACTGAGGCCTGGTCAGACTGGGCCGAGACTGTAGATGGGTTCACTTCAAGTCCAATTTTGGTCCACTAAGAGCCCGAATTTGATGATGCTTGTGAAATGCAATCTTATAGACAATTAAATCAGCTTTCCAAAACATTAAGAATTGCACCATTCTGATCTATAAATAGAGAGTTATACCCATTTTACCGAACCTGTAACAAAACCAAAATTAAGAGAAATTAATTCCAAAGATGCAAATGCTACAAATATGCTTAAGTTGAGGAATTTAATGACACTATTAATGCAATATGATGAACTAAACTCTTATTAAACATGCATATTTAAGTGTTCATCATTGGGAGACAATCCTTTTTCGGATGTGTCACCCTTCTTGGGTATTATTTTCAAACGCTCAATCTTTCGAAGCGGAAATACTGGTAGATAACAGAAGAACTAGTAAATTTGAGTTGCTTTTAGATAATTATATAATCCAAGAGAAAAGGAATTCTGGAAGACAAAAATATATTAATATAATCGATATATTAATGGTAATGAAACATTTATATTTGTGTTTTATTTAATGGATAACACTTTGTTCTATTTTAGAACCAATGCTTTATATAATGAATATGCATCTTGCTTTTCTAATTTGTAATTGTATTATTGGGATCCTCTCTTAAACCTTTAGGAATCTTATACCATAAGGATTTTGTTGGTTATGTTTAATTAAAATTATCGATTTTTCTGTTCACCGCACCCTGAGACCCCACTGAAAATTTTTGGTTCAAAATTGGCAGATAGTATAAAAATATGATAATTAAATATTATCATGAATCCTTCTGCATCATGTAGATTGTGATATTTTGATTCATACCACCCACAATGGGTTGATTCAATTGGTGAAGTGGGCCAGGATAGAGTTGGTACAGCACCAATGGTGAAGTCATGGATTCGAGTCTCCACAATGGCCTCCTCCATGATTTAAGTGGGAGACCGTGACAGTGGGTTGTGGTTGCACTAGTCTCCTCCGAGGATTAGTCGTGGTGCGCGTAAGCTGGCCCGGACACCTCAGTTACCAAAAAAAAAATTGATTCATCCATGTTTCTATGGTAAAAGCTACAAGATTTGATAGTATTAAAAATATAATTATAGAAATTTTTGACATACAGACTATATTGACACTTGAGTTTTGTAGAACTGCATGCCGATTAATGTATTGACGATACAATCACAATTAATAGCTATAAGATTTAAGTTGCTATTTGTGACCTAACTTTTATAATTTAATGCTATTATGAATATCTTGTTTTAGAGACATTAGTAATAAGTTGACTTTATATGTTCGCTATTTTTAATCACCTTACAATATGATATTTATATTAGTTTGTGTATAAAATTTATAAAATTAATATTATTTATTAATGAAATTAATTTTAATGTCTCTAAGAAGGAAAATGAAAAGCTTTAACATACATTCGTTGGACAGCACAATATAAAATTGAACAATTCAATACTCTAGATCTTACCCTTTAAATTTTCATAGTTTTTGGTTTCAATGGGAGCAATGACCGTGATGAGATCATACAATTAAAAGCCTCTAATGGAAAGGAATTACTCAACATGAAAGGACACATGGTGTAACCATGGTCACTATGCTTTGATATGTATATAGGACAATTAATGACTTTGACTATGGTTTTATATGTATATCATCCGAGATAAAGTGCCTAACGGGACGAAAATAGGATAAGGACAGTCAATTAAGTTATTCTCCTCAGCAATTACCTATTGGTATCTGCAGTGGTTGACCATATTTTCTCAACTAAAAAATTCTGGTCATTTTTTTTATTGTGATCATCTACTTTCTTTTGCAAAATACAAACGATATCAGCTTTGAATTTATTGTGTTACTTCCAAACTTTGGACTACACTCACACCACTTGAAACTTCGAATTCAAATTACAAGCCATGTTTCTATCTCGGATATACTGTCCGATCAGAGTACCATTTTTACATGCACTACAAGAAAAAATGTCATATTTGGCGGTCTTTGATCGTCAAATATGACCATATTTGGCGGTCATAAAAACGAAACCAATGGCACCGCCAAATATGGTATATTTGACAATATTTGACAGTCGGTCAAAACGCTAAATATAGAGCAAATCATATTTGTCACATAAAAGCGCCAAATATAACTCCAAATATACTGTACAAAAAATCACATATTTGTCACTTTTTTGACAAATTTAGTCGTTTCTAACGGTTAAAATTTTTGAATTGTACCATATTTATCGCTTTTTGCCCGCTAAATATGGCTAGCACGATCAATTTTTTAAAATTTTATTATATTTGGCGCTTTTTGATCGATAAATATGATTCAATTTTGAATTGAACCATATTTGTCACTTTTTGCCCGATAAATATAGCTTGCTAACGGTCAAATTTTTTAAATTTCATCATATTTGGCGCTTTTTGATCGATAAATTTGATTCAATTTTGAATTGAACCATATTTATCGCTTTTTGCCCGATAAATATAGCTTGCAAATGGTCAAATTTTTTAAATTTCATCATATTTGATGCTTTTTGATCGATAAATATGATTCCATTTTGAATTATATCATATTTATCGCTTTTTGCCCGATAAATATGGCTTGTTAACGGTCAAATTTTTTAAAATTCATTATATTTGACGCTTTTTGACCGATAAATATGATTCCGTTTTGAATTGTACCATATTTATCGCTTTTGCCCGATAAATATAGCTTGCTAAAGGTCAAATTTTTTTAATTTCATCATATTTGGCACTTGTTGACCGATAAATATGATTCCATTTTGAATTGTACCATATTTATCGCTTTTTACCCGATAAATATGGCTTGCTGACAACAAATATGGTTTTTGCTGCTTAAGAAACATAATAGTACTAATTTTTGTTATTTTTCTACCCTGTGCGATTTTGTCAATACTCCAATTTGGCATATACAACATACACAAATATCTCCTCTCCTTGATTTATCATACACTATTGAAATAAATGATCTGTATGAGTGTTTAATTAAAAAGAGATATAAATGGTTCTTTGTAACAATCATAATAGTAGACATGTCAACAAGCAAATTAAATAGCATTAGAAAAAGAACAACTGAAGCAAATTTAAGGACACTTGTAGTTCTTAACCAGCAGCTACACTTTTTACCCGTTACTCCTGCATTTCAGCACTTACTGCAAAAGTAGAGCAGATTGTAACCCCAAAAATTAGTTTTATGATACTAGAACTTAAGCTGACAATGTTTGACAGATCATTTATTGATAACGTCTGCTTTATTGATAACGTCAAGAGTTAAGACACAAATACCTTATCTAATATAACCAAAAAAAAAAAATCCATGAAACTTATTTACGAAGTCAACCTACTACTTAACAGTCCAATAAGTACAAAATTAAACTTAAACTTTACAAAATCAACACACTTAACTTGTTTATAACAAATTCAATTTAACTTGTTCACAACAAATTCAATTTACAAATTACTTAAGTAGATTAGCTTAGAAAATTAATCATATACATGCAATGGTCAACAGTACATCATGACCAAATTGTTTTCGATTTAAATTACATCAATACATAGGAAATGCAATATGCTTAAATTAAAATCAAGCTAACCAGCCAACTTCTGTGGTACATCACATCACAAATTGCCAGAACAAAGAAAAAACGACTGATATCAATTAAAATCCACTTACTAAACCTTGGTTAATATAGAAATTAAAAGCTAAAGATCTATTGGGCAGTTGAAGAAATTCAACTACAAAAAGACAAACTTGTTTTTCTCCATTTTGTTCATAATTCTAAAAAGAAATTAAATAATCATTTGCAACCACAAGATATAAGCAATTATTAGGTAATTTTTCGACTGAAAATTCTTAAAATTAGGCTTTTTAACTAGCTACAAAAAATTCAGAGATGGACATCAGGTCTCACAATGGCTAATCTAAATTAAAACATTTCTTGGGTAAGAAATGCATATTGGAATTTAACCACTTTGAAATCTGAAGCCATAACACAGAGCAATACACAAATTGTTTCGAAAATGAGACATGCTAGGACTAGCATTATTTAGAACCAGTGATACACACTCTCTTACCAAGTATGCTTGCTAGACCTGTTCAAGATGAGGAGGCTAGCAACTATGCGACTGACGTTAGAACTCCTCATTGAAGATAAACAAAAAATGCCAATCAATTCTAATCAATTCTTAGATCTAGTGCTAATTTCTACATCAAAACTAGCAGAGGGAGTGATGCCAACTTAGTAAATTTTAGGGTGATCTCTTTAATATCATCAAAATTGTATATCAAATTTCAGCTCAGTAAATTTGCCTACAATGGGCAGCATATTAGTTTTATTTTACGATGCACACAATCAGCTTTTTCCTCCCCTGTTGGAGTCAAATAAATATAATAAAGATCAGTGGTAGACATGCAACGTCTACTGGTCATTTCCTACCAATAATAAATATGGTCACAGTGTTGGGGCCAAAGTCATAAACTTACAAGGAGAACACGTTCTGAAGCTGACTAAGTTCTTGAGGAATCAAGCCTGAGAGATGATTGTGGGAAAGATCTCTAGAACCCAAAACCATGACATATAAGTTAGAATAAACATCAAGAAGCCCAAAGGAAATGAGGGAGCAACAGTTAAAGATTTCTTACATTTCCATGACACTTCTTAAGATTACCAAACCCTACTGGAATAAATCCTGTTAACTGATTTTTGCTCAGGTTCCTGAAGCACAAAATAGTAGTTGTCAGCAAGGAAATTTTTTTTGAAAATAAACAAACTTGCAGTACAACTCACAGCTTCAGAAGATGTTCCAAATCACCAAAGGGAGAAGGAATGGAACCACTAATCTTGTTGTTGGAAATGTCCCTGAACATGGAGACAAATTAGTCCAAATGTAAATGAGAAAAGAAAGCAATGGTATAACATATGATACTTACAGAGTGTTCAGATTACCAATGCGAGAGAGCTCAATAGGAATTGGACCCTTGATATTATTGGATGAGAGGTTCCTGGGAAGACATATAACCATACTCTGTGAATAACAGTATGTGCATGATTAACCTAAAAAGGGAAAAAATGTGCTTTGTCTGCATGGACTAGTCCTATCGTTAGAGGGTTAAGAAAAACAACAGTAGTAAAAGATACATGAGGAAGAATGAATGGAGAGGCAATGAAAAATCCAAAATTCTTATGCCATGATATGACCTGAGAACAGAAAGGCATGTCCTTGACCATGCAAACCAAATGTTTGATAGACCATAAATGGAACTTACAAGTATGTCATACTCTCTAGTCTTTGGAAAGCAGGTGGGATGGCCCCATTCAACTTATTTCTGTGCACATTGCTGGCATCAAATCAACAAATTGATAATTACCGTAAAACAGTCCAAATTTTAAAAGAATATAGCTATGTGAAAAAGACACAATGCTTACAAGCTATTGAGATTTATACTTGAACTAAGATTATCAGGAATAGGCCCTTCAAGGTGGTTGTTTGCAACATTTCCGCCAGAATCTTGCATTAGTAACTCAATTACGGTAGATCAAGAAACACTTCAAAAATGGAAAAGTTCATGTAAAAGATCATACAAATCAAACAAATCAATGAGCTTCCCAAGCTTCGGTGGGAGATGCCCTGTAAGCTGATTATCATTCAATTCCCTGCATAAGGCACAGTGCTGATTGAGAATAGAATGACATTCCTCACTTTGACAAGAAACAATAAATGGCACCATGATAAACACATATCAGCTATTATGTTAAATACTGGATGGTACAAGATGTAGACATGGTAATCTTACAAGTAGTGAAGCTTTGTCATATTCCCAAGCTCCGGGGGAATGGGCCCAGTCAGCTTATTACTGTGTAAATACCTACAACATGGTAGTGGATATTTCAATAAAAAACAATGTTAAGTGGACAATAATTACATCAGTGCTCAATTAAGTCATTAGGCATGTAGATAAAAACAAGTTATGAAAAAAAGGGTTAATACCACCCAGATGATCAATGTTTAAGACAATTCATTTTTTGGTACTTCACCATTTTTTTATATATTTGAGAACTTCCAAGCAGAAACATTTCATAACAAAATGCAAAAGTAGCAAGAACGTACTTACAGTTTCTCTGTGTAAGTTAAATTTCCCAAAATGGGAGGAATTGGTCCACTTAACATGTTGCAGCTTAAATCCCTGTATTGGAGACATGAAAATGATAAGGGCATGAAAGGAGTTCATAATGTTTCACTTATGAAAACCTTAAAATTGAGAAAGCTACTAAAGTAGATGTACTTACAACAAAGCAAGTGCTTGCATTAGACCTATTACTGATGGGATCTTGCCTGTCAGCTTATTGCCTTGCAGGGACCTACTGTCCATATTCAAAAGTAAAGAGCAACTTCATAATCTAAGGTATTTTAACCAAAATAACATAACAATGTTGGGATCAAAAACAAAGAGAAGCGAGCATACAATGTGGCTATTTGCAAGAAGCCAATGTTAAATGGAATCTCTCCAGTTAGGTGGTTGTAGGACAAGTCCTTACTAATGAAAAAAAATGAACATTTATTGGAATTAGTTGAGTTATGCATTTCAATTAAGTCTTCTGTGTATTGGTTATGTAGGTACATACAAGACCTGGAAGGGAGTGCAATTGCCAATGTTCTCAGGAATGCTGCCACTCAAACTGTTGTTTCGGACATCACTGTAAATGGTACATTGAAACGCTGTTAAGAGTGGCAAATTACCTTGCAGACCAGATAAAACAAAGAGAGAGAGACTTAAGAGTCTAGTGTTCTTGGTCTTGGAGAGACACAACTAGATGCTAAGAGTACTTACAAATACCATAGACTTGTAAGCTGGCATATATCCGGAGAAAGTGTACCTACCAAATTGTTCCCTCGTAAACCACTAAAAGTTGGGAAAAAAAAAAAAACCAGGTTCAAAAGATATTAGAAGATTGGAAAATTCATTTAGAGAAAATTATAATATTAACAACATATACTCACAGATACTGTAGAACTTCATTCTAGTAGATGAGCCTTGGTATTTCCCCGCTCAGTTTATTCTGGGCCAGGTCTCTAGAGATAGTAATTCAGAATAACATAGGAATTCCAATATTCCATCAGTTGATTAAAATGTTTAACAAAAAAGTAAAGCAATAAAATATTACTAAAAGAGAAAGAAAGAAAAAGAAAGAGAGAGGGAGAGAGAGAAAGAGAGATAAGGAGAAGAACTCACAAAATTTTTCAAGTTTGGAATCTAGGACAAAGTTGATGGAATTGGTCCAATCAACTGATTGTTTTTCAGGACTCTAAAACAATAAGCAAATTCAGATAAACGTAAACCAACGATCACGGGAAAACTAGCAGTAGAAAGCAATTGAACCGCATGCTTTGCCGGAGAACTTACAGATATTCCAGTTGTTTCAACTTGGAGAATAAGAATGGTATGTCTCCATATAACTCATTGAACGAAAAGTCTCTAATAACACCAATTCATCAATAATGGTCAACTAAAAAAAATAAAATAAAAGAAAAAACTATTTAAATCTCTTAACTTACAGGCTTTTGAGAGAAGAACAGTCACCAATCTCATCCGGTATCTGCCTAGATAGTCGGTTCCCCTGAGATCACTGTTCAAAGGAGACAAAAATTATTTACTTCTTATTTAAACCAAGCTTCAAGTCCTCAACAAAATTCTCTCATAAATGTTTCCCGGCAAACAAGTAGTGAAGAGAGATAAAATATTACATTGAGAGCATGTCTTTAAGATCTCCGATAGCAGGTGAAATTTCCCCATCAAGATTTAAACTTGACAGATTACTACAAAAGAAAAACAAAATTGAACATGAAAGAAACAGTAGATTGAGAAGGACAACAACTCAAAAAATAGCGGCAACAGTGATACAGTGATTCAGAAATGAAGAAGAAAAATAAAAAAAAAATCTAAAGAGGCCAATGATAATACTCACAGTGCAATCACACTGAACGTGACATTGTCGCAATGTCTAGAACTATTTTAAAACTAACTCTGAAATATTCGATTTATTGAAGACAACATAATAAATAATGCTAAATTTACATTCAAGAATTTGTAGGAACTAACTTGAATACCTCTAACTTTGCTAAAATATTATTGTAAACGAATTCATAAAATACTGAATGCATCACTAAATACTCTTCTTAGTTAATCTAGAACATAAATCTTCTAAATCTCTTTGGGGTTTCCTTGACCCTTCTTAAAAATTACATTTGTAAATCATTATCACCAATAAATAAAATACTTTGTAAACTTACTATAGACCATAGTTTTATTTTATTTTATTCTTATTTTTGTCTCAAAATCTCATACCCCAAAATCTTACACTTCCCATTTAACATTCTTTTATAGCAACCTTTCACATATTATACTTCAAAGCTTAATTAATTCCCCAAAACTCCAATTCAGAATTTCAAAGATTTCCAAAATCTTAAAATCATGATTTAACTAAAAATTATTTGAATATCATAAAATTCCAGAATTCTGTATCCAGGTTCCTCCAAATTCTGGAACAGTTTTCTGAATTTGCAGTTCAACCCCTGTGCTAGACAGTTTCAAAATTTGGCATTTTCACCCCTGCTCTATATACTTTCAGAATTTGGCATTGTCTCCCCTACAGAATTAAATTCTAATTTCCAAATTTTTTTCTAAAATAATTTTGCTATTATTTTGAATACAAAATCACTCATCATTTTGTAAATCAAAAACACCATTTCTTCAACATGTGTATTTATTTAAAGAAAATAACTAAATACTTTAATTTACTATACAAATTCATATAATTTTAAATGTCTCTTTTCCAATCATTAAAAAAAACTTTCTACTTTCCAACTATATATAGCATACATTCATTCTACAACTTTCACTTTAAATTCATTTTTCTCTTGTACTCAAACTTATCAAAACAACGGTTACTACATATTCAAAAACTAATTTGCTAGCACCACCCATAACCATCTTTTTTATCTAAAATTTAATACTTTACACACACTTATTTCCAAAATATATAAATCATCATTATCGGTTCTAAAAACATTTAATAGAGCTCAATTAATTAAACTAATAACTTAAGTCATATGAAAACCATAAATTTAATACACTTTAATATAATATAAAATTCTCAAAACATAATCCACTCACTGTATTTAAGCTCATTTTTGGCTGTGTAACATTCTAGGAATTGTTGGATGACCGGAAAACATCACTGGAAGTGTCACCGCAAGTCGTCGCCGACGAGTGAATAGTGACCAAATTTCTTTTCTCTCCGATTTGCAAAATTCGTATATCAACGTGCAACAAAAATGGTATGATTAGAAATAGCATGGAACAAGATTTAATTTGATGTATAGATTTACCGGTAACTCACCGGATTTTGACTAGAAAATGCATAGAAAGCTGTCAGCTTCCATGCTTCGATCCGCAAAAACGGTATAGAACCCAAGGACAAGACATATATGGTTGGAAAGAGGACGTTACAAGCTTCAAAAAGACATATCATGGGGCCAGAGACTCGCCGACATTCGATCAGAATCGTCGGTCAAAGGCTACGGTGAACAGTGAAAAATACTCCTCTCTCTCTCTTTCCCGTTTCTGTCTCCTCTTCCTCCCCCCTCTTTTGTTTTTGTAAAACCTTTTGGGCTGGGATGGGCTTTCTTTACTTAAGCCCAATGGGCCTTATATATTATGTATGTATATATTGAGATAAGCATTGAAACAGTATATGTATGTATGTGTATTTCGAGATAAGCATTGAAACAGTATATCTTGTATTTTATTATTTCACGCATTACTTCCAACATCATGCATCCCTCCAGCCCTTCACGCGAAGTTTTAATTCTTATCCTTGTAGAGCACTCAATTGCAACCAAACCTGTGTCTTTTCGTAAAAATCTACGACATTACCTGTGTTAGATATTTGGCCAATATTGTCAAAAAAGAAGAGCGAGAATGAAACTACTTAGTTTTAAAAAATCCAATCTCACAAAATTCTGACACGTTTTGATTTCTTACTCTTTATATTTTTGTATCTGACAAAACAGAAATGTGAGATAGTTGCAAGAATTAATACCTGTTCGTACATGATATCTAATCCAAAGAAAAATAATTAGAGAGAAATAATAGTAATTTACATATAGAAGTGATATTTCAATGATATCACAAAATAATTACAAAAGAATGCAAAATTAAAGAACGTAATTAAAACTGATAAAAAAATTAATAATTTGAGTAAATAATTTT
The DNA here is from genome assembly GCA_013180625.2 of Boswellia sacra. NCBI lineage: Eukaryota > Viridiplantae > Streptophyta > Magnoliopsida > Sapindales > Burseraceae > Boswellia > Boswellia sacra. Next base: position 21,293 of record SNVD02008628.1, read on the forward strand.
CGTAGGATGTTTTCTTTATATGGCAGTTAATTTATTTCCTCTATTTTAATTTAGATTTTTGTTATAAAACTATATATAATAACCACGTCATACAATATCAAATATACAGCTTGAAGGATCATAATTTTGCTACATGAACGGTTACATTTAAAATATATATATATTTTTTTTATTCACTTAGTGATATTATGCCACCTTAAGTTGGATGGGTTATTATAGAAAATGGATGCATATGTAGAATTACATTGTCACTATTATGGACAACGTGAATCACCCAAACAGTTTTCTTCCTATTTCATGTGGCTTTCATTATTATGAATCCCCAAATAGCTGACTGGTTCATAATTCCAGAATTTTCCTGATTTGAAGTCTGTGTGACCGTGTTACATTACCCAGGTAACGTTCTATCATACCATCTTTATGTCTTAGAGGTGCAAACATTACACAGTGAACCAGACTTTGATAGTTAGAGGAGTTAACTGTAAGAAACAATAAATTATTTCGGAGGCCAAAAGACACCTCAAGCTTCAATGTAGCTGCACCCTTGGCTGCATTTTAGCTATTGCCTGTTTATTGTCAATAATTCTTAGACCGTTGTGTCCACCAAATCATGTATTTTTGTGTTTTTTTTAATGGATTAAACTTTAGGCTCTACTTTGGATAGATTTGGACTGATTTTTTGTTACGAATCGCTTCCGCTTGTTGTTCCATAATTCTTAAACTATGCTAGATTTTTTGTGTTGTTCCATAATTCTTAAACTTTAGGCTCTACTTTGGATAGATAGGCTCTACTAGTCTTTTGAGCTGGATACTTGTTCTATATATGGTGGCCCATTTGTTGAAAAAATTGTTGTTGTGCGCAGCGAAAGCGATTCGTAACAAATTGTTATGCACAAGCGGAAGCGATAACCAACAGAACAACCAAATGCACAACCACAAACTATGCTAGATTACTGAACATAATAACAACTCAAGAGGCAACCAATCAACCACAATGCAAAAATAGAAAGAACACCAAGATTTAACGAGGTTCGGTATAAATACATACGTCCTCGGGTGCTGCTGAAGAAACTTTCCACTATCTTCAAAGAGAATTACAAACTTTTGGGCCACAATGCAAATACCACAACTATTGGGCCAAACTATAATTACCCAAATAGTTGGGCCAAACTGTAATTACCCAAACAATTCGGCAATACTACAAATACCCAAAACAAAGGGGAAAAAACAAATATTACAAACTTTAAGTTCCTTACTGAAAGGCCCTTAAACTATGAGGCCTTATAATGAGACCTTACAATTATGGGGGGGTGAAAGATATTTTAAATGGGACACTTATTCATTTCTCAAAAGGCTTCTTTTATAAGCCTACAAAAGTCCCAAGCTTTGTTATTTAAGCAATGTGGGATCTTTCATTTTGTGCATATGAGCCACAAAGCTCAACAAATCTCCACCTTGGCGAATATGCCGATCCACCATAAATTTCTTCTTTTTTCCACATTCTCTATCACAACTGCAACGCCTCCAAATGCGCCCAATGGCGCGATCAAACTCGCACAATGTTGATGAAGTCCAAACAATGATTGAACTTGATCGCTGTCACAACCTTAGTCAATATATCTGCGGGATTCTCGGTAGTCTCAATCTTCTGAAGTAAGATTCTTCCTTCAACAATGATCTCCTGCACAAAATGATATCGAACATCAATATACTTCGTACGAACATGGAACACTGGATTCTTTGCTAAATGGATAGCACTCTGACTGTCAGAATAAAGAATAATCTTCTTCTGCCTAATTCCCAATTCATCCAGTAAATCCTATAACGAAATAGCTTCCTTCACAGCCTTTATCGTAGCCATATACTCTGCCTCCGTAGTAGACAAAGCCACTGTAGACTGTAAAGTATACTTCCAACTCACTGGTGCTCTTACAAGAGTAAACACATAACCGGTTGTCAACCGACGTTTATCCAAATCACCAGCATAATCTGAATCAACATAACTAATAGCATGCTGACCACATGTATCATCTCTCTCAAAGACTAAGCCAGCATCTACGGTTTTCAACAAATACCGTAGAATCCATTTCATTGCTTGCCAATGTCCTTTACCAGGATCATGCATGTACCTGCTCACAACTCCAACTGCATGTAAAATGTCCGGTCTCGTACACACCATAGCATACATCAGGCTACCAACTGCATTAGCATACGGAACTCGAGACATATACTCTCGTTTCTCATCTGTACTAGGAGATAAAGATGCACTAATCTTCATATGAGGAGCAAGTGGAGTACTTACAGGTTTTGACTGCTCTGTAATGCCAAACCGCTGTAATACCTTCTTCAGATACTGCTTCTGAGTCAAACAAATCTTGCTTCTTCCTCTATCTCTGCTAATCTCCATGCCAAGAATCTTCTTAGTTTCACCCAAATCTTTCATCACAAACTCTCGATTCAGCTGAGTCTTCAACTTTGCAATTTCTTCGACATTTGTCGAAGCTATCAACATGTCATCAACATACAAGAGTAGATAAATAAAAGAACCATCACGTAGCCTCCGAAAATACACACAATTATCAAATTTGCTTCTTGTGTACTTCTGACCCATCATAAACCGATCAAATCGCTTATACCACTGTCTGGGAGATTGCTTCAAACCATAAAGCGATCTTTTCAGTTTGCATATTAAATTTTCATTACCAGCAACTTTGAATCCCTCTGGCTGAGTCATATAGATTTCCTCTTCCAAGTCACCATGTAAAAATGCAGTTTTTACATCAAGTTGAACTAATTCCATATTCATCTAAGCTACCAAAGTCAACAAAATTCTAATGGAAGAATGTTTCACAACCGGAGAAAATACCTCATTGTAGTCAATTCCTTCCCTCTGAGCGTAGCCTTTAGCTACCAAACTTGCCTTGTAGCGGACGTCATTCTTGTCAGGAAATCTATCTTTCTTTGCATATACCTATTTGCACCCAATTGCCTTTTTACCCTGCGATAGTTGAGCTAGCTCCCAAGTTTCATTCTTCTGAAGAGACTGCATCTCTTCGCTCATAGCTGTCTTCCACTGATCAACTTCAGAACATCTGACTGCCTCTCTATAAGTGGAAGGAACATTAGCATCTACAATTGGAAGTGCATAGGCTACCATATCAGCAAATCGAGCAGGTTTGCGAATCTCACATCTTGGCCTATTAACTGCAATAGATTCTTGTTGCTGTAAAGGTTCCTGAGTAGAACCTCTCCATTATCTCCCAAATCTCCCTCTGTCATAGGAGTACCATTATCTGTCTCAACAGATCTAATTGGGTTCAATGTCATCGTTTCAAACTCCACCTGCTGTTGAGTATGCTCCACCTGCTGTGGAGTACCATTCACCTTTGTCTGGTTTTTTGATTTCTTCAACATTGAAGACTCATTAAATGTCACATCTCTGCTGGATATAATCTTCCTCGAACTAGGACACCAAAGACGATATCCTTTTACTCCAGAAGCAAATCCCAAGAAAATCACTTTCTTTGCTCTAGGATCCAGCTTAGATTCTTTCACATGATAATATGCAGTGGAACCAAAAACATGTAAAGAATCATAATCAGAAACAAGTTGTCCAGACCATACCTCCAATGGAGTTCTATCACCAATAGCAGCTGAAGGTAGACGATTAATGAGATGATATGCATAAGTCACAGCCTCAGCCCAAAATTCCTTGCCCAACCCAGCATTGGACAACAAACACCGAACTTTCTCTAGCAATGTCCGGTTCATGCGTTCTGCCACCCCATTCTGCTGCGGTGTACCTCTAACAGTAAAATGACGTACAATACCTTCATCTTGACACAATTTCAAAAACTGATCACTGCAATACTCACCACCATTATCTGTTCTGAGATGCTTGATTTTCTTGCCAGTTTGTGTCTCAATCATCTTTTTCCATTAAGGAAAACACAAGTACATCATCTTTTGATTTCAAACAGTACACCCAAGTTCTTCTGAAAAAGTCATCAACAAAAGTAACAAAGTAGTGCCTACCTCCCATAGATACGGTTTTAGTAGGTCCCCACACATCTGAGTGAACATAATCAAGAATGCCCTTGGTATTATGAATAACGGTGCCAAATTTCACTCTCTTCTGCTTTCCCATAACACAATGCTCATAGAAATCCAGCTTGCAGGTATTTGCACCTTTCAATAAGTCTCGTTTCACCAAACTGAATAAGGCTTTCTCACCTACATGTCCCAAACGCATATGCCACAGTCTCGTGATCTCTGAATCTACATCATTATCAGAAATCGTAGCCACTGATCCAGTAATCGTACTACCATTATAGTAATACAAGTTGTTTCTCCTAGTGCCTTTCAATACCACAAGAGCGCCTGAAGTGACCCTCAGAATACCATCTCGAATAGATATACCACAGCCTTTAGATTCTAAGGCTCCCAAAGAGATGAGATTCTTCTTCAACTTCGGTACATACCGAACATCTATCAAAACTCTAGTCAGTCCATCATGATTCCTCAAACGGATCGAACCTATCCCAGCAGTATGGCAAATATCATCATTGCCCATATACACAACTCCACAATCAAGCTCTTCAAACTGAAAGAACCAATCCCGATGTGGACACATATGATAAGTACAACCCGAATCCATAATCCACTCATCAGAACAGAAGTGGATGGATGACCAACTAGACAAATATCTGAATCACTATCATCCTCACGCTCAACAACACATGCATCAGAAACAGCCTTGCCCTTTTCTTTCTTTTTCAACTTAGGACAATCTTTCTTCCAATGCCCTTTCTCACGACAAAAGGCACACTCATCTTTTCCTAATCTACCCCTCGACCAAGATTTTCCCCTTTTTCCTGGTTTCCTACTATGACTACGCCCTCTCACTGTCAATGCATTTACTGACTCATCCCTATGTTCCTTTTGGTCTTTCTTACGAAATTCATAATTCAACAAAGTAGAACAAACTTCTTCAAACGACAGTTTATCTTTCCCATGGATAAGAGTAATGCATAAATGATCTAATTCATCCGGAAGTGAGCCAATCAATAGCATAGCCTTAATTTCATCTTTGAAGGTTTCATCTAAGTTTTTTAAATCAGCAATTAACTTATTAAACTCATCAATATGAGAACTGATGCTTGTACCTGGTTTCAACTGGAGACGGAACAATCTCTTCAATAGATACAGCCGATTCTCATTGCTTTTCTTCATATATTTGTTCTCCAGCGCCTTCCACAATTTGTTTGCAGATGTCTCCTTAGTGAACGGATACTTTTGTTCTCTACACAAGCAAGAGCGAATCAACCCGCAAGCTTTTATATTAAGCCTGTCCCAATCTCTTGCACTGATATCTTCTGGTTTTGTTTCTTCTAGAACAATATCCAAATCTTGCTTATACAAATCGTCCAACACCTCACTCTGCCATAAGTCAAATTATTTCGACCATCAAATTTTTCAACATCTATTTTTGCATTTGTCACAGTCATTGTCTTTTCTGGTACAGTTGACGATGAAGCCATAACTACCTCTCACAAATAAGCTCGATACACAAATCACCAATAACCAAGCTCCAAACAAACTATTATATTCAATAACTAGCAATCCAAAATCAACACGCCAGAATAGTAGCAAGTGCTTCAATGAAGTAGCCACTAACTACCCAAAACCTTTGACTCTGATACCAATTGTTATGCACAAGCGGAAGCGATAACCAACAGAACAACCAAATGCACAACCACAAACTATGCTAGATTACTGAATATAATAACAACTCAAGAGGCAACCAATCAACCACAATGCAGAAATGGAAAGAACACCAAGATTTAACAAGGTTCGGTATAAATACCTACGTCCTCGGGCGCTGCTGAAGAAACTTTCCACTATCTTCAAAGAGAATCACAAACTTTTGGGCCACAATGCAAATACCACAACTATTGGGCCAAACTGTAATTACCCAAATAGTTGGGCCAAACTATAATTACCCAAACAATTCGGCAATACTACAAATACCCAAAACAAAGGGGGAAAAACAAATATTACAAACTTTAAAGTCCTTACTGAAAGGCCCTTAAACTATGAGGTCTTATATGTGAGACCTTACAATTATGGGGGGTTAAAAGATATTTTAAATGGGACACTTATTCATTTCTCAAAAGGCTTCTTTTATAAGCCTACAAAAGTCTCAAGCTTTGCTATTTAAGCAATGTGGGATCTTTCATTTTGTGCATATGAGCCACAAAGCTCAACATTTTTTTCGTAACTTGCCATTTTAGAACTTGTCCATCATCTCCACATGATTTAGAAATGGGGATTCTTTGAACTTTGAGTTCAAATATGAATCCGAATTGGGTTGTCTTCACAATTATCCCATACGTATAATCTGTTGGATTGTGATTTTAATTACTTGTGGGATAAGTATTCTTAATAATTCACATCTACTTCAGTTATGGTACCTTGCGATTGTGGGTTATATGGACGACAAGAATATACTCAACCAAACAAGCAAACGCAAAAGTTGTTCTCCATGATGAGTTTTCCAAGACCTTATATCAAGTGCTAGAAGCTTGAATATATCATTCCAACTATGATATACTATAAGCTTTCGTTCACCTTGTTTGGTTGAAAGAAAAAAATTTACGTACTCAATTGAAATAGATATTGCCAATATACTATATAACGGTTAGTTTTTTCTGGTTTCCGAGAGGAGAGAGCAGTGAAAAACTGCCTGAAATTCATAGCAACTTAAGGACTCAGCTAGAAATTATTGGTTGGTTCAATTTCTTCAGGAGTGAATTAAAAAATTGCGCTGATAGCTAGTATGGAAAAAATGTTTTATAACTGATTATGCTAATAAGGGTTATGCAGTAACTGTAACATCGAATCGAAGCCCGAAGATTAACAAGTCAAAATGAATAACCTTTTGTCCGCCTTTTCACTTTAATGATCTGCTGTTGAAGGGTGGTTAGGCTTTTAAGCAAAGGAACTGTCACATGTAAAGTTTCCTTTGCTAGAGTGTTAGGTGTAAGCCAGTTATATATATTGCCATCTCGGCTAGAAACTGCTAGTAACTCTGTTAAGCTCAACAGCTATATAAGTTAAGTCATCTTTATGTAATCAAGTCAGTCAGTATTGAATAAAAAAATATGTTACAAGAGTTCTCTTTAGAATTGTCTATAGATTTTCTTGATTTCTTTTCTAGTCTAACTTGGTATTAGAGTAACTTGATTGCCGATCATTGCAGCTCATAACTTTCCTGGTAAGACAAATTTCTTTGAAAACAGAGGAGGTTTCCAGATAAACAATCATGTGGATTTAGTTGTAGAAGCTTCGAATCTTCAATTTCAAGGAGCATCCAGTCCATCATCACCTTCATCTTCTTCAATCTTTCTGCCTTCAGCTTTACCTACTTTATGAATTAAGCTCGCTTGCAATAACTGTGGATTATGGCACTCTCAAGTGTTACCAACTCTAGGAGCTTACCATCTTGAAGGTTTCGTCAATGAGGATAAGATCTGTCCTCCTTTTATTTCTATGCTTAGTTCTGATGGATCTGTTAGCAATAATTCCTTACCTTATCCAGAATTTCTTGCTTGGAAAAGAACTGATAAGTTCATCTTGAGTTGGTTACTTTCATCAATAACGTAAGGCATGTATGGTTATGTGGTGAGGTGTGAAACTTCAATGAGTGTATGGAATACCTTAGAAAGACTTTTCTGCATAGAGTTTAGAGCTCATACCATGCATCTTAAGCATTAACTTTAAGTTACCAGAAAGGGATCTGTGTCAATTGTTTATTACTTTCTCAATGTCGATCCGTTATTACGTATTCTAGATGGTTTAGGCCTTGAATATAATGCCACTGTGATTAATATTACTTCAAAATTTGGATATCTTTCACTGGAAGAAGCTCAATTCTAGCTTCAAAGCTATGAGCTTAGGCTAGCACAACATAAAGTGCTGTACAATCAGTTCATCGTAAACATAGTCCTAACATGGTGTAGAGAACATCTCAAGGTTCTCAGTTCTTTAGGTCTCAATTTAATCCTAATTTAAAGGGAAAAGGTCATGGAAAAGATCAATCTAATATGTTTAAGAAATCTGGAAATAATACTGGAAGTGGTAATGGAGGAGGCAGACCAGTATGTCAGTTGTGTGGAAAAATTGGTCACACTACAGTCAAATGTTATCATAGGTTCGATATGAGTTTTCAAACACCTCAAAGTGGATATCAACCTTCCTCATAGTCATCACAGCAAGGTAATCCATAAGCATTTGTGGCATCTCCAGCTATTGTGTCGGATGCTTTTTGGTACCTTGACACAGGTGCCATAGATCACATTACGTCTGAGCTTTACAATCTTGAGATCAAGGAGGCTTACAATGGTGCAGAAATAGTGTAGGTTGGAAATGGTAATGGTCCTATCAGTCCTTTACATTGGTTCATCTTTGATTAATTACTTATCAAAGTCTAAGCCTCTACTACTTAATAGACCTCTGCATGTGCCTATGATTACAAAAAATTTAATCAGTGTTTCTAAGTTCATACAAGATAATCCTGATGTTTGTCTTATAAAGGATTAGACTACAAGATATTTTGACCAAGCCTTTACCAGAAACAAGATTTGTGCTATTAAGGGCTAAGCTTAATATCAACTCCACTGATTAGTTAGCAAGTTAGTAGATCAAAAGATCTAGCCACACTTGAGTGGGCACATTAAATAAGGAGATGGTTAGGCTATTAAGCAAAGGAACTGTCACATGTAAAGTTTCCTTTACTGGGGTGCCAAGTGTAAAGTCGGTTATGTATATTGCCAGGTCAACTAGAAACTGTTAGTAACTTTGTTAAGCTCAGCAGCTAAATAGGGTACGTCCTCTTCGTGTAATAAAGTCAGTCAATAGTGAATAAAAAAATTTGTTACAAGAGTTCTCTTTAGAATCATCTTTAGCTTTTCTTGATTTCTTTTCTAGTCCTACTTCTGCAAACCCAAATCATTCTATTATTCATGTCACGTCCTTTTTCGTGAATACCCCAACTTCTTGTACATTTGTCAACTTTTATTTCATGATCATTAGTAGGTTCTAACCCTTAAAGACTAATGGCTAGAAATCATTTCATAATTATGTATCCCTTTCATCCATTCTGTGTTTATTGAAAAATCTAAGAGATGTTGGATTCACCGTCAAAGTAGATCAATAAGTATGATGATGAGTGTAATTATCATGGGTGAATTTGTTATTATTCTTATTTAAAAAAAAATCTCATCTAATAAATGTAAAACTAAAACCCCAGATCTGTCCTCATCTTCTTCAACTTTGGTTTCCCATCTCATGTCAGAAACAAGGCTTTTAGAAAGCATCTCAAAAGACAAGGGAAAAGAGGACAAATTAATACATTTGTCTATATTCCATTGTCTTTTTTTTTTTTTTTTTTGAACTTCAATATCTACGGGGTGGTTAGATGTCATATTTGAAATTACAGGGTGATTATCCATAGGAAAAACTTCCAAGGTATCATGCTAAACTTTGAGGCTTGATTAATTGATCATACGTTACATATTTATTCGGCTAAAATTTGGGGATTGATTAATTAATCATATTTATATTTTTAATTGGCTAAAATTTGAGCGTTGATTAATTAGCCGTATACTACATATTTAAAGGCTGGATTCTGGTTTTGGTGAAGAGATAGTAATGAAAGAGTTTTTGGAATTCACAGCAGTTAGCACTCCTAAATTATTGCTTGAATATGGGCACAAGTAGAGCCAAATAGGAAACTGAAGATCGTATATATTCAAACAAAATGAATATATAGTCGATGTTTATGATATTAATTGATTTAATGACTAATTCTGCTATTAATTGTGGATATATAAATATATATATATATATATATATGTATAGAGAGAGAGAGAGAGAGAGAGACTAATTTTGCTATTAATGGAATACTAAGTGACCCATTATGCTATAAATGCTGGAAATGTAGTGACTAATTCTTCTGTTAATGGAAATTTGTTATTGACCATTGCATTCTGGAACCAGCCTGAAAATTGTTAATGTGTACTCCATTAACTACAGTACAAGCCTTTTTCTATGATTTTTCATTCATATAATTTGTAAATCAAAAAGCATCCAAACAGCGGATGTCACGTACAATCTCAAAGTTTCTCATTCAATTAAGATTTACAAAGAGATGTAAATCTTTATCTTCACTCTCTCAAACTCATTATGCTATCCCTTTTTTTATGTTTCGGAGAACGAGAACACATTGTCTAGTCCATTGCTATATATAAGCTATTAAACTAGCTAGGTTGTGCTTTGTTGGTGCTTAGATCCAATTGAGTTTTGGTAAAATCTAACAAAACTTGATTAAACTAAATTTAACACTGCGGACACTCACAAAAATGTTGTAACAGACCATGGATCTTACAAACCAAATTCACCCAAGAATGAAACAATATCAAGCATAATAGAGATATCAATCACGACAAGCAAAAACAAGCAGAAAAATAATCAAGAGATGACACCAAGAATTATAGTGGTTCGGCTAATTAAACCTACATCCACCAAGAAGACTGCAGAAGAATTTTTCACTATAAAGAAAACAGGATTACAAGACTTGAAATACTCTCTTACACCAAGAAACACTCTTTTCTTAGCCGTCGCGTTTCCCAAGAAACTGTACAAGAGAATGTTTTTGAAGTCTCTCACAAAATAAGAAAAACAGCCTTTAAATAGTGCTCACGTGGCATAGAGTAACCGCCATTGGCGCTGCGACATAATACACTTTGCGTGGGAGCGCAATATCTCTTTTTGAACACATCCACTTGTCTTCATGGTTGTGCAGGGGCGCAAAATCTCTGTCTACAAGAAAAGCATCTTGTCCCCGCTGTTGCGCAGTGGTGCAACAAATCTTATGCAGAAGCGTAAGTCTTTCGCCATACTGGCGTAGGATCGCAAGTCACATGGTATAGGAGCGTAGGTCCCATGTTTGACACCAACATCCTACGATTTGAGAGCCAATTCTAACAAATCTCCACCTTGGATATCAAATCTTTTAGCTTCATAACACATTGCAGCCTCCCCTCAACAAAACATCATCAAGGAACCTCACCCTGGACTTTTAACAGATCCAGACAATGCATAAACTTATTCAATGGTACTACTTTGATAGACATGTCCATGGATTATCTTTTGCTGAAATCATCTTCACTTTATTAGGCCTTTTTGCTACAACATCACGAACAAAATGAAACCTCATATCAATGTGCTTAGTACGTTCCTGATATATTTGATTCTTCGTTAGATGTATAGCACTTTGACCATCACAAAACACAGTCATAGACTTTTGTGACACTCCAAGTTCAACAACGAAACCCATTAATCACCCAGCTTCCTTTATAGCTTTAGTAACAGTTATATATTTAGACTCCGTAGTTGATAAAGCAACAATGGATTGCAACTGAGCTTTCCAATTAACACATCCTCCACCACATGTGAACATGTAGCCCGTTTGAGACCTCCTTTTATCAAGATCCCCTACATTATCCGCATCAACAAAGCCCTCTAAAATAGTTCCTTCTTGTTTCGTTCAACTAAACATCAATCCTCTACTGATTGATCATTTTAAGTATCTCAACAACCATTTTACTAATGCCCAATAAACCTTAACCGGATTTGCCTAAATCTGCTGACAACTGACATAACCTATGCAATATCTGGACGAGTGTACACCATCAAGTACATGACACTTCCTATTGTATTTGTACGCGGAATCCTATCCATTTGAAGTTTCTCCTTATCTATCTTAGGACACTGATCAGATGAGAGTCTAAAATGTGCTACCAATGGTACACTAATAGTTTTTACACCACCCAAATTAAATCAATGCAAGACTTTTTTGAGATAATTTTTTTTAGACAAGAAAAATGTACCTTTGTCTCTATCTCTATGGATTTTCATCTCAGTATCCTCTTAGCCTGCCTTATGTCTTTCATATCAAACTCAGTCTGCAGTAACTCCTTCAAGTCTTGAACTTTTGAGATTGCCTTGCTGGCTGTATACATATCAACAATATACAAAAGGAAGTAGATCATATCCAAATATGTAGTCCCTCTATAGTAAACACAACTATCATAGGAACTTCTTGAGAAACCCTTACTCACAATGAATGTATAAAACCACAAATACGATTTTCTTAGACTTTGCTTCAAACCATAGAATGATTTCTTCAACAAGCAAACACAATGTTCTTTACCTAGAAGTTTAAATCCCTCAGGGTAGCTCATATAGATCTTCTCTTCTAACTCACCATGCAAGAATGCGGTTTTGACATCTGTCTACTCAAGCTTAAGATCAGAACATGCCACAAGTGATAGAAGAACCTTGATCGACATGTGTTTCACTATTAGAGAAAAGATCTCATTGTAATCAATCCACTCACACTGTGTAAAACCCTTAGCCACTAGCCTAGCCTTATATCTAGGCTTCTCACCTGACAACCCTTCCTTGCATTTGAATATCCGTTTACACCCAACAAGCTTTTGCTCCTCAGGCTTCTTTGCAATCTCCCATGTCTTATTATTCATCAAAGAATTAATCTTCTTTAAGATTGCCTCTTTCCACTAGATGGACTCATCACAACTCATGGCTTCAAGGTATTAATTGGCTCATTTCCATCAATCACATAGGCCGTATTTAAAGCATAAGTCAGAGTACCCATACCTTACTAGAGGTCTATCCGCCTCTTCTTTCTGTCCCTCGCCAGTCTATAATCTAGCTGTGGTAGTTGTTACTGCTTAGCTTCAAGTGCATCCTCAGTCACTTGCTGGCAAACAGCGCTTAGGGGCTCCACCTCAAAACAAACAGTCTACGACTTTGAACTATTCAACTCAGATTTGTCTATCCCAGAAACTCCACCATATTGCACAGCAATCCTGGAATTTTATCTTTATTGAAGACAACATCTCTACTAATGATTTGTTATGATAATCCCTAAATCATATACCACAATCTATAGCCTTTTGTACCTTTAGGGTAGCCAACAAAGATACATTTCAATGCTCTAGGCTCTAACTTCCTATCATTCACGTGTGCTTATGCTGTGTAGCCAAACACTCTCAAGTTGTTATAATTTGCTGGTCTACCACACCACACCTCCTCGGGTGTTTTACAATTAATGGCTGTAGAAGGACTTCTACTTACTAAATAAGCTATTGTACTCATAGCTTCAGCCAAGAACTCTCTTCCTAGTCCTGCATCAGAGAGCATGCACCTAACTATCTCCACTAAAATCCTATTCATTCTCTCAGTTAAGCCATTTTGTTGAAGGGTATGCCTAGCTGTTTTATGCCTCACAATCCCATGGTCTTTGCAATAAGAATCAAACTCATGACTATAAAACTCAAGCCCATTATCTATCCTAAGTTTCTTCACCCTTTTACCAGTCTGAGTTTCTACAAGCTTTATCCACTGTCTAAATTTTTCAAAAGCTTTATTCTTATGTTTCAACAAGTAAATCCACACCTTCCTAGAATAATCATCAATCAAGGACAAGAAATACCTGTTACCACCATGGGACGGCTTTCTATTGGACCCTAGAGATCTAAATGCATATAGTCAAGAGTACCATTTGTAGCTTGAACACCTGTTGAGGAATGTAGTCAACATTGCTTCCCAAAGACACAGTGCTAGCAAAACTCAAGCTTACCCACTTGATCAACACCCAGTAGCCCTTGACTGCTCAGTTCCTTCAAACCTCTCTCACTGATATGACCAAGCTTTTGATGCCAAAGCTTGGTTTTATCCTTATCAGAAGATGCTTCTCTGACTGCTAGTTCATTAGTTAGGACCTCCCCTCACAATATATACAAACCATTATGAATCTTGGCTTTCATGACAACCAATGCTCCCTTTGTCACACGTAATACTCTAGACGATGGCTTGTACTCACATCTCGTTTTGTCTAACGTGCCCAAGGAAATCAAATTCCTCTTTAATCTAGGAACATACCTTATTTTTTTCAAGATTTTGACAGTCCTATCAAACATCCTAAATCTGATACATCATAAGCTACATTATTCTCCATCAGAATTATTTCTCCATCATCTGATTGATAAGAAGCAAAAAAAAATCTCTTTTAGGACACATGTGGAATGTGCAGCCTAAAACAAGAATCCACTCACCATCAGATCTCATGTCTGACATTGTTTAAACCTATGCACTTTTATAGTCTGATGTCGATGCCATAGCTGCATCATCATCTGCAACTCCTTTCTCTTTCTTATTCTTACAATATGGACAGTCACCCTTGAAGTGACCCTTATTTTTATAGTGAGAACATCTCTTCCCTTGCTTGTATTTCAACTTTGATCACGACTTGCCCTTGCCTTTTTGCTCTCTCTTCTTAGTTCTACCCGTTACTGTCAAACTCTCCCTATTACTTCTAGTTTTTCTCTTAGTCCTAATTTCAAACTCCTAAGATCTAAGAGCTCAAAGTACATCATCCAGATTAATACTATCTCTAACATATTTAATAGCAAACTTAACCTCCCTAAAATCATATGGTAGATAGTTGTGAAAATTAGACTTATCATCAAGTCTGATATTTGAGTTTGAATGAACCTAATTAGAAAAAATGATCATAAAGATGACTCTTGCCTCTAAGCCACTTCCAATTTGTTAAAATGCTACAACTGCAGAAACAATCAAATTAAAGATTCATATTCATTACATGAAATGTAACTTTAGGTTTGAACCAAATAAAACAAACAAAAACGTACAAAACAGCTTCAAATTCAAATTACAAGCCTTTTTCACATATCTAAAATTTTCTGAAATTTGATTGCAATCGACAGATATAATTCTTCAATTTTTGCAAGACACGCTTCTTGGGTATTACTTTCAAAGGCTCAATCTTTCAAAAAGCTGACCTTATCCCCTCTTTAATATCTATAGTATTGGGGATAACATTCCTCAGTAACTTGTAGTCGAAATGGTAAAGCAAGGAGGCAAGAGGAAGATGCAGCACTAGGTCAGCCAAAAAGATGTTAGCAAAAATTCAGGAACTATAAAAATAAAAAGGTTAGGTGGTGGGAAAACATTGTCCTTAACGTTAAATTTTGCCTTTTTAGTATAGTGTCTTGGTGCAAAATAAGTTTCAAAAGCTCTTACCTCTAGGATACAATGACCTAGTTTTGTAAGGATGCAATCCTAATACAAAATCCTAGAATAACTAGTGAATAAAATCTCTGATAAATAACTTTTTAGTGGGATCAAAAAATATCTCTTTCTTGAGAGAAAATAGCCTTTTTGAGGGGAGCTCAATAACATGTATTAAAAGCCTTAAAAAAGTTTTTAGATTACATATATGACCTTGTTATCTATTAAACAAGAAAACAAAAACATAATATGACACATATTATATGTACTTTAAAAATAACCAACAGAGTTATTATATAAAATAAATATATATATGTAAATTTAATACCCATCAAATTAATAAATACTAAATTAACAAAGAGTTTTATAATAATAAAATCCTCATAAAATTGTGTACTTTGAAATCTTAAAATAATATGCAACAATCCCCCTTTATTTCAAAATATGCAAAATTGTTGTCAGAGAAACTTTAGAATCCAATGAACTACTCATTGGATAACTAATTATGTTAGAGGAACTTGGTGAAACATAAAGTTTCTATGAACCAAAGTCCCTTTTATCTAAGTCAGAGGATGAGCTACCGTACTAAATTCTTCATAAAATTAGTTGTATTGTGATTTGGCAATTTCACGGTCTTGTGCCTTCTTGGAATTCATGAGTTTTGTGGAGATACCTGCCTAAGCTCTCATAGGTATCGACCCAATTCCACACTCATATAGGTGAACCTCCATCAAATGTGTGCTATAATTTCACACACCACCATATATTAATTGGACTATAGAGTTCATTAAGAGCATATATAGCTCAACCTTTTCTTGCTATAGTCAAAACTATCTTGCCATAGGGAGAGACTTCTCAAAAAACCATAACTAGGTTGAAATTTGATAGTGCTTTCAAGATGACAAGTGACTTGTTATTACCCTTATGAACCTACTTCATAGGATTTCCAATCAAAGAGGTGGAGTTACCATCGTTCTTGCCCTATGATCCAGGCAAGTCCTCTTCCCCTCAACATTTTAGCCACTTTATCCTACCTAGTTTTTTTTTTTTTTTTTTTGGTTGTCGAATTGGCCATACATAACTCTAACCTCAAAAATCTAGGTTCATAACCATTTATTCAAGTAGTTGCAAAATAAAACTATATCTGATATTGATCATGCCCACATTTCCCGTTAAGAAAATCTCTTTCCTAATCATAACATGACAATAAATTAAGGAGAATATAAGTTAATGGGAAGATTTACTAATGTATATATATAATATTCCAGAACATGCCTTTTAATGTAGTCAACAATTTCCATGGTAGACCATGCCACATATTATTACTTGGCTAATTTCCAAGCAATACGTCTCCACTAATCAAGAAACAAAACTATAAAAATAAAATTTTGTTATCAAAGTAGCTTGTCAAAATTAGTGGAGGTTACTAACTTGAATTCAATGATCCATGAATTGTGCTAAATATTATTCTATAATTTCCTTGATGTCATGAATGATTTATGAATTCAATAACTCAAGCAAAATTCCACAAGAACTAGTAGAAAAAAAATAATTTTTGTTTCCATGCTTTTCCAAACAAGTATTAATGAAAAGCAGTTGTTTACAAATCCATGCTAGTATTGGAGACATACATAAACACATGCCATATCATATAATTTGTGTATTTTGAAATATATATTAAAATAAAATACAATAATATTCCCCCTCTATCTCAAAATACTCGAATTAATTACAAGCACCAATATGCACAAGCAAGTCCAAGACAATGTACAAAATACATATCCTTATTGATCTTTTCTTATGCCTTTAAACTTAAAAGAAAAGTTTGATTCATAATACATAATCATAATAATATTAAAACTATAGAAAATTCCAAGATATATATATATGTATGTATTTATATTGCACAATCTAGATCTTGTTAGCTCCAACTTTATTTTAAATGTGCTTTGGCGTAATTGAAAGCTTTTCCTGCAGCTGAATCTCATATAATAAAAGAACTATTGGAGGCTAAGAATAAATTGTAAAAACATCATATCAGGACTTCTCTAGCACATTGCAATGTCGCACATATACTAAAATACAAGTCCAACAACTCAAATGTAAAGAAAAAAGCAATTTTACATGCAAACACACAAATACGAAAAAAGGAATATAATAATAATATTAATAACAACAACAATTCATGTAAAATGAAATCTAACCTTAAGGACGGTGTTTCCGATGCCTTGATCTTTCGATTTTTATGGTTCTTCAATTTTTTCTCACAATCTTAAGGTTAGAGTACAATGAACAAAATAGAGGTGTGTTTAATTTTGTTTTGATGGAGAAGCAAAGACGAAGTTCATTGAGAGAGTGCTCTTGTGCTACTGGTTGGAGGCACAATAAAGTTGAGATCATATGCAACGATCAAGGGAGCATGAGTACACCATCTTGTGTACCGTTTACTAATAACAAATGTCTTATCGCCTTGCAGCCAAGAACTAGACTGCCAAGAATCCCATGAACATCGTTTATCATGCAAAGAGGCTAATTGCTAGAAGATTCAGTAACGCTTCAATCCTAAGCGATATCAAGTTCTGGCCGTTTCAGGTCACTGGGAGTGCTAATGACAAGCCAATGGTTGAGGTCAAATACAAAAGTAAAACGAAGCAGTTGGCTTCTGAGGAAATCTCTTCTTTGGTACTGATCAAGATGCCTCATATTGTTAAGGATTATATTGTCAAGAATGCAGTTACTCAACGTACGTTAGGCCACCAGGGATACTACTCTAATTGTGGGCCTTAATGTTCTCCGAATCATCAGTGCGCTTACTATTGCAGCCATTGCTTAGAGTCAAGGTATACTTCTAGTTAAAACTACTCACAATAATCAAAATCACCGGCTGATCAATCTACTTCACACAGTCTAGGAATTTCAATTTTATACGGATTAATAGTTGCTACAACACTACAAGGAAAATGGCCTATGGAAACGCGCATTTTGCATTGCTAAAACGTTTTCGCAATGCGCACCTGCGTGTTGCCGTTCTTGCTGCTGCGAAAAGTCTGTGACTTTAGGCAACCTACATATGCACGTTGCGAAAAGCAATTATGCATGTTGCAGAAAATCTTTTGGCAACATGCAATGCGTGTTGCGAAAAGATATAGAATAATAATGATTTAACAACACCCAATATATGTTGCCATAGACCTCAATGGCAACGCGCAATGCATGTTGCAAAAAGAGGAGTAATAGAGTTTCAACAACGCACAATGAACGTTGCTATAGACCCCAATGGCAACACACATTGCGCGTTGCTCTAGATGTTAATAGTGTAAAGTTTTCGCAACATGCGCACGTTGCAATTTATTTGATGTAGAAAAATATTGTATTTATAATTAAATACCCACTTTTTTATTAATTTGTAATAACCTCTTCATTTTTAATCATACACTATTATATAAATTATCAAAGAATACATAATATATAATAAAAGTACAAATTTGCATTAAGAAAAATATTATGATAAATATTAAATACAAGTACTTGTAAATAAAATGTAATACAATTCTAAGTCTAGGAAATCGAAATCAAGTAAAACATACATAAATTGAGATATAATTGTAGTGGAAATTAATATTGAAACAAGTGTTTCATAATCTACTGATAGAAGACAAGGCATTTCACTAATAGAAATCTGCATCTACTAGGCTCTTTTGACGAGCCAAGTACATTTGGTTGTCAATTTCTTCCCATCTCCTGGCATCGTCTTTCTCCATCAACTTCTGTTCCATGGCAAACGACTTAAAACCCCTTTTACCCTAACTTTTCTTTTCTTCATCTATTGATAAGTCTCTCTTTATAGAGTGACCTCTGTCTGCAAAGTTATAGCTTTGAACCCCCCCTACTGCGGCTGCTATGGTTGCTGTTGCTCAAGCTTAAGCTCAACCTCCAACTTGCCTTGGCTACCACTCCATCATGCACAGGCACGTACTCCTACTCAACACAAATTAAAACAGTGCCATCATTTTCAATGAACAAACACTACCAAAGATGAATACAAAAAATGCTTAATTAAGATCAAGTTATTTCCCTAAACATGTTTCTTGCACACACAAGCAAATGTCACACATATAACCCACCTCAAGTTTTTGAACCAATTCTTTGGCGTTTGGTGCAGAGATAATGATGTTGCGCTGAGAGTGCTGGATAAAGCCATCATCAACGGCTTTGTCAATGAAAGTGAGAAGAGAGTTATAATAGCCATCAACGTTAAGGAAACCCACCTGTAAGATAATATATAAAAAAAAAAAAAGTCAGGTTTTTTACACCAAAAGGAGAGGACTTTCAACTGCCTTTTCATGTCTGCACATATTTTGGTTCATAGATAGATATCGTTACAGGCTTGTCATGAATACCCAGCTGAGCCCATGTGATCACTTCCAAAAGCTCCTCCAAAGTTACATATCCGCCTGAAACCAAGGTACAGATAGAGAGCCAACATCACCAAACCAATGACTCTAAGGAAAAACAAAATTAAAAAAGCTAAAATCTAGGGATATATATTGCAAAAAGAGAAAGAGAGATAGAGAGAGATTAATATAGGACCTGGAAGTGCTATAAAACAATCAGAGTAGCGGGCCATTTCTGCCTTTCTTTGGTGCATGTCAGCTACTGGTCTTACCTCTCCAGCCGTTTCACCAATTATCTAATGTTCTCCATTCATGTTAGCATGAGTTATTCTTTGTTAAGCATCTCAGAAAACCAAAACAAAAAGGCCAACAATTTCTACAAAAAGCAAAAACAAACCAAATGAGAGTCTTTTATCTTTCTATACCTCTTTGTTCATGAGAGTCCTTGGTATAATCCTAATAAAAAAGAAAAGCCTGAGAAATAGTTAGGTACAAAGTTAAATGAGAAGATATATAACAAGAAAATGTATTACATTTTTCATTTTCAAACACAAGAATGTGAAAGCAGCTTTTTTTTAATGAGTTTACCCGAGAACATTTCCTCCAGCACGATGAACAGCCTGAGAAACAAAACCCATCAAGCCAATGCTACCTCCTCCATAAACCAGGTCCAATCTCCTAGCAACCTTCATACATAAAACAAACAATTAAAACCAAATCAAAAGAAAGATTTATAAAACCATGTAGGAGCAAGCTCGCTAGCTTGAAGTAGCTAGCAGAAAGTAATATATGATGAGGATAATAATATATGCACGGTTACCAGCTCTTGGGCCAAGTCAATGGCAGCATCTCTATAGCAGTCTCTCTTGCCAGTACTGCTACCACAAAACACACACACACACACACTCTTGAATCTTGAGTTCTGCACAACTTTTCGCTCCACCATATCCATTGTTTTTGAAATAAAAAATAAACAAAGATTCCTGTTTTGGTACGTGCTTGGTTTTCCTAGCATGCAGAAAGCAATAGGATACACAAGAAGAGGCTGTGGGACAAGTAGCCTTGGCTACTTTTTTTCGTTCTTGAGAGTCGAATTACTCACAAGCCTGAACAAACAATAGCCGAAATGTACAAATTTTGTTTCATTCTCATTTTGCTTCATGATCAGTTTCTAAGCAGCCAAAAAAAAAAGTTGAGCTAACCTAAAACATTCATTCTGCACCAAACCCACGAAATGTACAAATTCAAGAATTTGAAAGAAAGTGAGACAGTAAAAGTACAGTACCCCAGTGATTTAAAAGTAGACCCAGGCTTCCATATTCATACATTGGCAATGCAACGGTGGAGTGGAGGCAAGCGACTTAGGCGAGATGCGAAAGTTGGTAACGGTGGAGTGGAGGACGGCCTTCACTTCAGACAATCAGGAAGAAGCTACGGTGTCGGGTTCATTCCTTTCGCTAATAGACTACTAGTGAGTGGCGATGGTGGAATTAGATTGTTTTGGTTTATATTTATATTTCTCTAAATCTCTCAGCACCAAATGACGCCGATTAGATGCAGTGTTTCTTTTTTTTTTAATTTATTATGTTTTGTTAAATCATTTTAAATTTCAAGATATATTTTAATTTAACTTTATAAAATGATAGTATTTAATTTTATTATACCAATTATTTCTTTATTCTCAAACTTGTATTGCTTACCGTTTTTTTGTAGTAAATTAGTATATAATCTTGATTCTTTATTCTTAGAAATTAAATAATCATATTTTTTAATTTAAAAAAATTTTAAATTTAATAAACTAAAAAGAAAATAAAAATTAAATTATAAAAATTTAAAATAAGACATTTCGCAACGTGCAGGAAATGCACGTTGCTAAAACTATCAGATTTAGCAACATGCATTTCCTGCACGTTGCAAAATATAGTTTTTCGCAATGCGCATGTAATGCGCATTACTAAAAGGCAACTTTAATAACTTTTGGCAACACACAAAAAATGTATGTTGTGAAAAGCATCATTTAGTAACATACAATTATGCACGTTACTAAAAACCTGTTGCTGTATCCCAATTTTCTTGTAGTGCGAGCTCCTACAGTTCTTTTAAAATTAAATGAATTTATTGTCACTCGTGGAATAGGAAGAATGTTATTGTTGTTATTAACATTATTATCATATTTGCATGTAAAATCGCTTTGATCTTCACATTTGAGGTGTTGGACTTGTATTTTATCGTATGTGCGAGGTTGCATTTTGCTAGAGAAGTGCTGATATGATATTTTTACTTTTTATTCTTGGCCTCCAATGGTTCTTTTTTTATATGAGATTTGGCTTGAAAAGCTTTCAATTACACCAAAGCACATTTAAACCAAAGTTGGAGCTAACAATATCTAGATTGTGCAATATATATATATATATATATATATATATCTATATATATATATATATATATATATGTATGTATTTATGTATGTATGTACAGGAATTTGCTGCAGTTTTAATATTATTATGATTATGTATTATGAATGAAACTTTTCTTGTAGTCAATGGTTGATCCAAGAAACAATAGTGGAAGTGAAGGATGCAACCTTAGAGTTTCTTTCAAAACAACCTTCAAATATGGAAGTTGATTAATATCTATCCTTCTTCCTAGGAAGTCCATCTTCTTTTTTGTTATTTTCTGATCCATCTCCTGTTCACGAAGCCACTCACTCTATCCTTAACTTTCTCAACCTAGTCCATTAACGTGTTTATGGAATCGAAGGATTCCATTCCTTTTTTTGACTACTGAGTGTAGCAAAAGCTTTAATAATAAAATAAAATAAAATAATTCAGGGCTATTGTTATGGAATCAAGTTGTTCTCCACGAGTCCTCAGTGGTGGCCTTGGTGCTCGCCATATCACATCATATGCTCGAAGCTTGCATCATCCTATTGTCGTTGTATTACATCATTTCCTAACTTTTCTATATTTGAAAGTTGAAGTAAGAACATGCTTGAAACTTTATTCATCCCATCTACTATCTGTTCAATAATAAAAGGATAATGCTACACCTACAATCAACTCTTCTTGCAAGTTGAGTTTTCAAAAATTCACTGGAGGAGAAAAAAAAACAAAAGTGAATAAAGAAACTTACATCTCCATTCAGATTTTGCCAACTCAGGCTATAAGGATAATTGGTTGTAAGTGGGTTGGAAGTATAATATTATCTATAATAAAATAATAAAAATAATTTACGGCTATTGTCATTATGCATATTGTCAAAAGTAATCGCTAAAATTCAAATCAACGTCGGGGACCCATATGAAAGTTACATTTTTTTATTTAATTTTGGGATAATTACTGATCTTTAATTCATCTCAACCGTCTTACTAATATATATATATATATATATATATATATATATATATATATATATTCAACTTTACATAGCATAATACTCTTAGTTCCCGTGGTATTATTAAAGAGGCAATTAAATTATATCATATCATAATTTATGAAGATGGTTAAATATATAATTAGGTTATACATATAATGTTACTCTATTAAAATAGTGATAAATAATTCCATGATTATTTCTAGGGTTACTAGCTTGTAAAAGCAAACAATTTATAATCATAGATCACTTTAACGATTTCATCCAGGGACGGAGCCAGAAATTTCATTAAGGTGGGGCAATTTCAAAAAGTAGAATTTTTTACATAATCATATTATGAACATTAATTTGTTTTACCTAAGTGTTTAGTCTTAATTGGAGACAAAAAGAGGGATACTAAATATGGTTATTTGGACATTAAATTTGAAAACAAATAGTCAATCATATTTACACTTCAGATTTGAAAAGAAATGGTTATTGTCATGGAAGAATATATATTCTCTAATTGCTTATGCAATAATCATTACGAGATTGTACAAAACATTTTAGCTTATGAGTCAACAGAGTTGAAGGTGGTATTTCTAGCTTAACAGCAACCATAATGAGATTATACAAGATATTTTAGCTTATAAGCCAACAGAGCTGAAAATAGTCTTTCCTGTTTAGCATTACTAGTTGAACTGTCAATCTTTTTGTCATGCACTTATTATCTCTCTTTTAGCCAAACATACATATATGAAATATATATCTAGATACTTTTGTATAAATCTATTCACTCCAAACTTATAATTGCGAAATTATTGATTATTATAAGTAAAAATGATGAACTTTTTAACTCCATTGATCTCACAACCACCACATTAATAATGAATGAGAAGTTAGTTACAAATTTATATTAAAAACTTAACTCAAAAATTTAAATTATTATATATATATATATGGAGAGAGCGAGAGAGAGAGGAAATGATTTATAACCTTATTTTTTATATATAATTTTTTACATATATTATGAATTATTAGTTCATAGTTAGAACAATACGCACCTATATATTTTTTTTGAAAAAGTTACTTAGTAATATAGATCCAAAAAATTATAATGTACAAAAATACGCACCTATATATGTTTACACACACTCTTATAAATGATTAGGGGATGTATTTATGTAACAAGAAGAAATAAAAGTGTTGTCAAAAATTGTTGATAGTCAACAATATTCAATCATAAAAGAATTATTGAACGTATTTATTTGGACTTTAGATTTAAAAAATAAACGGTTATCGGAGGAAGTTTTTCCTTTTAATTTTTTAAGAGTTAAGTTATAGACTTTAATTAGTTTTAAGAGTCATTTAATTGGTTAAAGATCAAAATATAATGATGGGTTTTGTTTAAAATATATTGGTTTTTAGTAGGCTCAAAGAAGAAAATATAACTTGATGAGATTATAAATAGCAAGGGCACTGTAGTTACTTTATAAAATATATATGGAGGATTTAGGAATTTTGAAAAGTTTGAGAAGGGGCAACTACCCCTCTTGGGCCTTAATTGGCTCCGTCCTTTATTTCATCCATCAATTCCTAACACTAATTATCTACATATTACCATTATTAGGTTTGTGGAAAAATCTAAGAGATATTATCATATAAATGTGCTGTCAATTCTTTCACATAGAAGGAAGGATGACATTAACCTTAAAAAAAGATGCAAGCTCTCCAATAGTTCTCCTGGACCTTAAATCATATACTATACTCTTGTATACTATCCAAACTATGATACCTAGCAATAAGCTTTGAATCCACTTTGTTGTTTGTTTAAAAATTAATTAAGAAAAAAAAAGAGACGAAGAAACTCCATGCCTGTGGACATTGTTATTGTACACTCTGATTAGCTAAGTTTCCTAAGCTAAGTTTCCCGTTTTCGTGGAGAAAGAGTAATGACAAACTATTTGAAATTCGAAGCACACCCTGGGACCCATCTGAAAATTATCGATTGAAATTGGCCGATACTATGAAAATATGATAATTAGATTTCACATTTCTGTGGCAAATTTTACAAGATTTGGCAACTGTACAAATATAAATTTTATTAGCAATTTTTTTAACAAAGAGAATATTGACACTTAAGTTTTCAAAATTCACAAATGCTGATTAATGTATTGATCACATAGTGCACAACTAGAACTTTCACGTTATCAAGGTAATCTTTTATATTTATTTGTTTATTTTTTTCTATTTAATTAAAATACAGGGAAGTTATCTTGTCACTCAGTACGTTTCTAATCCATGTCATTTTCATTGTATGAAACTACATTCTCGATAGATTCTTATAGAGATTTTTCTTGATCTCAGGTTCACCTTATAGATGATTGGTGCAGTAGCTTCACGAGCTGCAATGTAAATCTATTTGGTTGATTGTGTCCAAAAAATGATATAAAGAATTAAAGACTGTGTCCACTGATAGGCTAGTTTTTGGCTAGTTAGGTTAAAAATGAAGACTGATCTAGGTACACACCTCATAGTCATCGCCTAGTTAGAGTTTTGTAGCTTCTTTTCTAGCTTTACTTCAACCAAATGGCTTTATGGTAGCTATAAGATTTAAGTTGTTATTTGTAACCTAAACTTTTATAATGCAATGTTATGATGCATATCTTGTTTCTGGACTCTAATTTTAATCACCTGTAAATATATATATATATTTATTAATATTATTTATTAATACATATCTTGTTTCTGGACTCTAATTTTAGTCTGTATATAAAATTTATAAAACTAATATTATTTATTAATAAAATTCATTTTAATATATGCCTAGTTTAATACCTCTATGAAGGAAAATATAAGCATTCATTGGACAATACAATATAAAACTAAAAAATTCAAGACTCTAGATCTTACCGTGTTCATAGTTTTTGGCCTTAATGGCAGCAAGGACCGTCATAAGATAATACAATTAAAGGTAAAAAAGTCCTAATTGTTGGGGATGCGATGCAAACTCAAAACAGATTTTGGGAGAAAAATAACTTGTATTAACAGAGAAAATCAATATACAAGATTTATACAAAAACTCCCCTAAAATTTTCCTGGAGCTCTCCTGGCTCTCTCACTCTCTCAGAACTCTCTGGTTCTGATCCTGAACTCTCTCTGGAGTCTCTCTGCATACAAACTCAGGCAGAATTCGTCTCATATTTATAGGAAAATTTAGCATACAATTTTCAAACAAAGTTAGGTCACCTAACTCGCTAAACTTTGACTTTCCTGGAGGTAGGTAACCTCCCTTTGACACGGGAGGGATTCCAGAAGCTCCATGCATCATGCATGAGCTCAGCAATTCTCCCCCTCCATCCCATGTGAAAGGGGATAACTACAAAAGTAGTCAAATAGCTTCTAATCTGACTATGTCTCTGCATAGTTCTAGCTTGTCTCTTGTGACTACCTTTGTTAACATGTCAGCTGGATTCTCTTTAGTATGGATCTTTACTAGTTTCAACAGTTGCTTGTCCATCACCTCGCGTATCCAATGATAGCGAATGTTGATATGCTTCATTCGAGAATGGTACACTGAATTCTTGCTCAAATCCAGAGCACTTTGACTGTCATAGTGTACTTTGTACTCCTTTTGCTCGATCCCAAGTTCTCGGAGAAACCGATTCAACAACAACATATCTTTTCTAGCTTCCACTGCGGCAATGTATTCAGCCTCTATCGTGCATACCGCAACACACTTCTGCAGTTTTGATTGCCATGACACAACTCCCCCTGCAAAAGTATAGACAAAACCTGATGTAGATTTCCTACTATCAGAATCTCCAGCCATATTTGAATCTATATAGCCTTTCAAGATTGGATCAGCTCCCCTATAGGACAAGCATATCTTCGAAGTACCTTTTAGGTATATGGGAATCTACTTGACTGCCTCCCAATGTTCTTTCCCTGGGTTGGAAAGAAATCTGCTCATGACTCCTACAGCATGAGCAATATCTGGCCTTGTACACACCATGGCATACATCAAGCTTCCTACAGCAGAAGAGTAGGGTACTGACGCCATGTCCTCGATCTCTTTCTTGGATGAGCGACATGATCTCTTGCTCAGCTTGAAGTGATTAGCTAGTTGTACACTAACTGGCTTGGCACCATCTATGTTGAACCTTTGAATCACCCGTTCAACATATTTCTCCTAAGACAGCCATAATTTCTTCTGTTTCCTATCTCGACGGATGTGCATCCCCAAGATTTGCTGAGCTGGTCCCAAATCCTTCATATCGAAGGTTTTTGAAAGTTCCTTCTTCAGCTACTTTATTTTTGTTGCATCCTTCCCGACGATCAGTATGTCTTCCACATATAACATTAATGCAACAAAGTCTCCACTTGGAAGTTTCTGGAAGTAGACACACTGGTCTGTAGCGGTTCTTTTGTACCCATGACTCACCATGAAGGAGTCAAACTTCTTGTACCATTGCCTTGGTGCTTGTTTGAGGCCATACAAGCTCTTTTTGAGCTTGCACATAAGGTGTTCTTTTCCTTGAACCTCGAATCCTTCTAGCTACTTCATGTAAATTTCTTCATGCAAATCTCCATGAAGAAATGCTGTCTTCACATCCATTTGTTCAAGCTCCAAATCTAGACTTGCTGTCAATCAAAGGATGACGTAGATTGAGGACATTTTTACCACTGGTGAGAAGATCTCATCAAAGTCAATTCCTTTCGTGAATCCTTTTACCACCAACTGGGCTTTGTGCTTATTCACCTTTCCTTCCATCTTTCTTGAGCTTGAATACCCACTTGCTCTTCAGTGCCTTCTTTCCGTCTAGGAGCTCGACCAGTTCATAGGTTTTATTTTTCTTTAGAGAATTCATCTCATCTCGTATTGCATGCAGCCAACGTTCTTGATCAGGATGAGATAGAGCTTCATGAAAGCTTTCTGGCTCCCCCTCATCAATAACCAGTGTATACTCTGATTTCGAATATCTTCTCGACAAAATCTGACCTCGCTCAGATCGTCGTAGCTGAGGTTCTTCATTTCCAGGAGGTACAGCAGCTTCTACAAGTGATTTTGTCTCCCCTGGCTCAGCAATCTGTTTATTCTCCTCCTCCTGATCTGCTTCTAGAATTTGTTCTGGTACCTCGTCATTTTCTATAGCATTTGGTGCTGGGGTAGAATCTGCAACAATATCTGGGGCATTGCTAGTGGGATTTTTAGATATTATTGTCTTTTCAGCGTCTTCAAAAGTTTGGTCTCCATGGAACACCATATCTCTGCTGCGGATGACTTTCTTTTCTTTTGGGTCCCATAATCTGTATCCGAATTCTTCATCTCCATAATCGATGAAGATACATGGAACAATTCTTGCATCGAGCTTCTGTCTGAGATCCTTGGATACATGTACGAAGGCTAAACAACCAAACACTTTTAAATGATTATAGGAGGGCTTTTTATTAGACCGTACCTTTTCTAGAATCTCAAAGTTCAGTGGCACCGATGGTGTTTTGCTGATTAAGTAACAGGCGGTATGAACTGCCTCCCCCCAGAATGGCTTGGGTAACTTAGCCAATCTGAGCATGCTCCTGACCCATTCCATGATGGTTCGATTCATACTCTCGGCCACTCTATTCTTTTGTGGTATGCGTGGGATCGTTCTTTCATGTCGAATACCATATCTCATACAGTATGCATTAAACTCTCTGGGGGTATTCTCGCCTCCATTATCTAAGCGGAGGCGTTTTTATTTTTTTCCTGTTTCACGTTCTACCATGGCGTGAAACTCCTTAAACTTCTCCAGAACTTCATCCTTTGTCTTGAGGAAGTACACCCACACTTTTCGAGATGCATCATCAATAAAGGTCAAGAAATACTTGTTACCGCCTAGGCTCTCCACTTCGAGAGGTCCGTATACATCACTATGTACTAGCTCCAACAACTTTGATTTCTTCACTGATGAGGAGCTGAATGAAACCCTTCGTTGTTTCCCGTATAAACAATAGTCGTAAGAATGAGACGCGGCATCCTTGGAAACAGTGATCAGCTTTTTCTTCTGAAGGAATGTCAAACCCTTCTCACTCATGTGACCTAGCCTTTCATGCCACAAATCCTGAGGTACCATGTGTTCTGCTACATGAAGGCTCTCTCCGTTTATCTTTACATGAGTCCTGTAAAGATTGTCACATAGTTTTCCTCTAGCAACCACCATGACCCCTTTCAACATCTTCCATGTACCATTGATGAAACAGCTCTTATAACCTTGCTGATCAAAGGCTTTTACCGAGAGCAAATTGAGTCGAAGATCTAGCATATGACGAACGTCCTTCAAAGTTATTTTGCATCCGACGTTTGCTTGGAATTGAACATCGCCAATTTCCATAATTCTGGCAGTGCTGTTATTTCCCATCTTCACTATCCCAAAGTCTCATGCTTTGTACCTGGTGAAGATTTCTTTGCAAGGAGTGACGTGGCAGAAAGCTGTTGTGTCAATAACCTGTTCTACTCCTTGATCTGCCATGTGGAAGCATATTTCTTCTACACAAATGGTCACATCTTCTACAACGGTGACTCGTGGTTCTTCACAGCTTTGTGCTTGTGAACTCTCTTAGTTCTGCTTCTGAAGACTGCGACAATTTTTTTTCATATGACCCTCTTTACCACAGTGATAGCATTTGTAGGTGAGTCTCCGCCCATCTGTTGACCTACCCCTTCTGTTTGTCGACCTACCTCTGCTTTTGCTTTTACCTCTTCTCCAATCTTCACCTTGAGACTGTCTTCCTCGGTTCTCCATGATGTAAGCTTCATCTTGATTGGCGCCTGCATCTTTTCTTCTTGCCTCCTCATTCATCAAGGCATCCTTAACCATTGACAAGGTAAGTTTGCCTCTGGGTGCTGAATTACTGATGGAGACCACTAACGTCTCCCATGAATCTGGAAGGGAACTGAGAAGTAGAAGGGCTTGTTCTTCGTCTCCAAGATGTAACTCGACTGCTGACAACTGATTGACCAAGTTCTGGAACTCACTTGTTTGTTCTACTACGGGAGTTCCACTCCATAACTTCAAGCTTACAAGCCGTCTCATAAGGATAGCTTTGTTCCGTGCTGACTTGGCTTAATACATACTCTCTAATTTTGTCTAAAGAGAATATGCATCTGTTTCTTTGGCTACATGGTGGAAGACACTATGGTCGATCCATTGCTTGATCTGACTGATGCATTTTCTATTTATTTTCTTCCGCTCTGCCTCTTTTTCTGTTTCAGGTCTCTACCCTTGAAATTCTATAGGATCATATAGATCCTTACAACTAAGGAGATCCTCCATCTTGGGTCTCAATAGTGTGTAGTTGGTAGCAGTCAATTTAATCATGGCTCTTGATGATTCTTTCATTTTAGAATAATTAATTCACTAAAATAGGAATTGAATTTTAAAAATTTGAGCCCACCATTACATTCAGAACGGTAAAAAAAGGTGGAATAGCCTCTTTCGGGGCTCAAAAATTCGTTTTGTGCAATATATACGAAGCTTGGAAATTCTAAGGACAAAACTGAAATTTCTTAAGGACTAAATGAAAATTTCATAAACTTAAGGGGGCAGAAAAATTACTCGAAATTACCGGGGCCAAACTAAAATTTCTGACAGATGTGTTGACGTGGTAGAGGTGGGACCCGTGTGCTGAAGTGTCTATGACGTGGCTGACACGTGGATGACGACATGGCCGACACGTGGCTCTGCTGACTGGATGATGACGTGGCAGTGAGTGCTGACGTGGAAGATGAAGTGTTACTGACGTGTGTCGTCTTCAACCTTGGAACGCGCGTGTGGCACGTGGGGTGAGTGAGGACCACTCGCAGTGAAGATGGTAGGCGCGTGCGGCGTCTCTGATGAATGTCTCGATTGTAGGAAAATTGCAGAATGATCACCTCGATCTCACGAACACACTGATCACTTCAAATACGAAATTTGAGTACTTTTCAAAAATTCGAAATTTTCCAAAAACAGGGACAAATTTTCTCAGAATTTTCTCTCTCTATTCTGACATTTCAGGAGCTCAACCTCGCTCTGATACCACTTGTTAGGGGTACGATACAAACTTAAAACAGATTTTGGGAGAAAAATAACTTGTATTAACAGATAAAATCAATATACAAGATTTATACAAAAACTCCCCTAAAATTTTCCTGGAGCTCTCCTGGCTCCCTCACTCTCTCAAAACTCTCTGGTTCTGATCCTAAACTCTCTCTGGAGTCTCTCTGCATACAAACTCAGGCAGAATTCATCCCATATTTATAGAGAAATTCTGCATACAATTTTCAAACAAAGTTAGGTCACCTAACTCACCAAACTTTGACTTTCCTAGAGGTAGGTAACCTCCCTTTGACATGGGAGGGATTCTAGAAGCTCCATGCATCATGCATGAGGTCAGCACTAATTGATATGTGTGGAACTGACATAAAATACAAATTAATGAATCTGCTTCAATTTTGCTTTTGCTTTACAAATCTCAGATTATCAGAAACTTAAGAGTAAAAACTCACAAATTCACATCACAAAATTTAAATTTCTATTAGCAGTGGATCACAGGTAATTGGTCTGAAAGTTAATGTTCTTCACTCATCACTATAAATTTCAATTAATAGCAGAATTGGTGATAATCATTTTGTTTTTATACTATCTTCCAATTATTAAATTGTCACTTGTTCACGAATCAATCAATAATCTATATGCTATTGCGTAGGGATCCCTATGTCGAGTTTTATTTGTTATTATAAATATTTATAGTGATGAGTGAATAGATTCTTTGAATCAATCAATAATCTTCCTTAATTTTGAATAGATTCTCCAAATTTAACATCAATAACTTAATTTTATCCCATGGATTTATTAATTTCTATATGAAGATAAACTTTAGTCATTGCATGCTTGTTGTCTTATGTGATGCAACGAATAAAATAATTAATGCTTCAATTTTGTGCCGATTTGTTATTTAATAAATTATCGCATCAATATGTTTGTTAATTAAATATGACTTACGAGAAAGATGTTTATATGGCTGCTGATACAAAGGAATTGCTCAACAAGAGAAGACACATGGGGCGAACATGGTGAATATGGTTTGATATATGTGTGTGTACATACACATACACATACATGTGTGTGTGTGTGTGTGTGTGTGTGTGTGTGTGTGTGTGTGTGTGTGTGTGTGTGTGTCAATTATTTTGATAACATGATATTAAGAGATGAGAATGCCAAGTTATGTATATCATCCACAATGTCAACTTTAAAAATGGGCTGAGGATGATAAATGATGAACACTTAAATATGCATGTTTAATAAGAGTTTAGTTAATCATATTGCATTAATAGTGTCATTAAATTCCTCAACTTAAGCATATTTGTAGCATTTGCATCTTTGGAATTAATTTCTCTTAATTTTGGTTTTGTTACAGGTTCGGTAAAAAGTGCATAACTCTCTATTTATAGATCAGAATGGTGCAATTCTTAATGTTTTGGAAAGCTGATTCAATTGTCTACAAGATTGCATTTCACAAGCATCATCAAATTCGGGCTCTTAGTGGACCAAAATTGGGCTTGAAATGAACCCATCTATAGTCTCGGCCCAGTCTGACCAGGCCTCAGTATTTGGACCGTATCTCTCAAAATACGTATCCAAATTGTGCAAATCAATATGTTCTAGAAAGTGAGAGAAATATCTACAACTTTCATGAAGACATGTGATTAAAATTCACAACATTTCAATGTCAAAATTGATGGTCAAAGTCGGTGCCTAATGATCCCAATTGTCAAAGATATTTACAACTAATATTTGACAATTATGCCCTTGTAATTTGACAAGTTTGCCCCTGGATGTATCTATAAATAGAGGTGTCTTGTGACCCATTAGGGCATCTTGGCCTTGGCTGGAACATTTTGGCTT
This sequence comes from Boswellia sacra, assembly GCA_013180625.2. Taxonomy (NCBI): domain Eukaryota; kingdom Viridiplantae; phylum Streptophyta; class Magnoliopsida; order Sapindales; family Burseraceae; genus Boswellia; species Boswellia sacra. The sequence continues at coordinate 54,144 of SNVD02008628.1, forward strand.
TGGCTAGGATCTTGTATTGTGTTTTGTGTGTTTATGTTATTAATGAATTTCCTTTTTCTTGCATTTTATTTTCTTTCTATTATAATGTTCTTCTAATTTCTCTTTTGCTAAGGTGAAAGGGTGAAACCCTTGATATGAGAATAAGGATTCTCTAACCCTTAATATGTGCTTAATAATCTTAATCTTATAGTGTCTATTCAATATGATTTATATTTAATTTCTTAATCAATCTTGACACCATTCGTAAAGTGGAGGTCTTGATCCATTGTCGACAATCCTTGGCACATCAAATGCTTGGATCCTTTCTAGATGATGTATGGTTCTTCCTTACCGACACGAATCTAGTTAGGAACCTTGATTTGTTGTAGACATATGATGATTGGCACATTGGATGCTTGAACCCATTTACAAGAAGTGGTATAAATATTGGTAATGAAACAAATATAATTCATATAACTAAAATGGGTTAATTATCCTTATTTGAAATATCAAGGGCGGATCCCCTAACCTTAGCCTTCATTGTTATTGTGTTAATTCCTCTTGTATTTTAATTATTCTATTGTTTATGAACTTTTTATTTTATTTACTATGGTAGGTTCTACCACCTTATGAAATTGTTCTTTAATTTACTATGGTTGGTTATACCACCTATTTCCATGGATGGTTTTACCTCCTCTTGCTTTTTGTTTTATATTTGAATGGTCGGTAATACCGCCTACCATCTTACATATTTATTGATATTATCTTGTCATTTCTTTGAATTATTCATATCATATTTGCTTATCTTATAATTTGTAACGCTAAAATCTCCTTCCTCGTGGATCGACCTCGGTCTCACCGGGATTATTACTTCGACACTCCTATACTTGGGAGACAATCCTTTTTCGGATGTGTCAATAAAGTGCCTAACTAGGTGAAAATGGTAAAAGGACTGTTAATTAATTAAGTTATTTTCCTTAGCAATTATATATCGGTATGCGCAGTGGTTGACCAAATTTACTCAACTGAAATATTCTAGTGATTTTTGTTCTTGAGATCGAATGCAAGTGATCATCTACTTTCTTTTGGTGAGTACAAACGTATCAACTTTAAAATTATTGTTTTACTTCCAAACTTCGGATTACACTCACATCACTTTAAAATGTTGTATATTGATTTATTAGATGAAAGGATAAATATGTTAAAAGACAATGATGCAAACAAATGCTTTAATTGATGACAAGAGCCTAAATAATGTTTTCATAATTCAAATATATATGTACTAAGGTTCTGTCCAAAAACAAAAAAAAAACAATTACAAATAAATAACGGTTTCCTAAGGCAGTACCACAAAGGTAAGGTCAAAATTCTGTAAAGGACTTCACTATTCCAATAAAAATTTATTTCCAAATATTGGAAATGTGCAAGACTTGCTAGTTTTCATTTTTAGGATGAATCAAATTTTAGTTTTCATTTTGGCAATTATCATATTGTAAGTATTCTTGTTATTATTCGTTGCATCTTCTATTTAGTTATACTTCAAATTAGTATGAAATGCTAAAATTCATTACCTAAAACTTTAGGTTCGAAACATGAGCCTAAAGTTCGTACTAGAGTTTTATTCATTAAACAGAACTCGGAAATATGATACAAGGTTTGTACAAAACGCATATAAGCCACGCAGAAACATAATAAACTTCAAAATCAAATTACAAGCCACGTTTACAGCTTGGATATACTGTCCGAAATTTTATTCTGATCACAGTAGCCATTTTCACATGACGCGCTTCTTTGGGATGGCTTTCAAGGGCTCAAGCTTTCGCAGAGTTATCCATACCCTCTCATTCATGTCTATGGTATCTGAAGTGACATTCTTGGGTAACTCCCAGTCGAAATGGTGAATCAGGGAGGCAATAGCAAGGTGCACCTCTCACTCAGCCAATGAAATGCCTACGCAAGTTCTTCTTCCCAAACCAAATGGAATCAACTCAAAGTTCTGGCCCTTGAAGTCGATGTTTGATCCAAGAAACCTCTTGGGCTTGAAAGCTAAGGGATCTTCCCAACATTCCGGATCTCTTCCTATTGCCCATGCATTCACCAAAACTTGTGTATTTTTCGATATAAAGTATCCCATGAATTCGGTATCTTTTATTGTTGTTAGCAAATAGAATATATAAAATATTTGATTGTATTGAAAAAAATTTAAATCAATACAACCTTAGCTAGCTACGGAACTCTAGTATAGTGAGCACCATTTCACTTAAAACACTAATGCACTAGCTATTTTCTTCTTCATCTAATTTTGGAAGTGCAATTGCCTATTTATAGATGTAATAGGCGGTTACCAAAGTCGGTTACACCATTTGTTTAATAATTAATTGAAGTCGGTACATGTTGACTAGAAATTGCTGGAAAGAGAAAGTCCATTCGGCTGCATGATATTTGCATGGCTGCACGGTCTAGTAGATTCAAGAAGCTCTTACGTCGCTTGCATGTTTGCTGGCTAACTTGTCCCACAGCTACCGACATAAATTTTGGCTTCTCATTGGCTGATTAGCAAAACTTCGGACTTTAACTTTTAGAATTTGCATCACCGTTTTAACACTCCTCCTTGATGTAAATTCTTATTACTCCAATTAAGTCTTGAAGCAATTCAAATTTTTCTCGTGGTAGTGCTTTTGTGAAAATGTCTGCTAGTTGCTCTTTAGTTTGACAATATTGGAGCTTTATTTCTTTTTTTGCTTCTACTTCTCTGAGAAAGTGATATTTTATCACAATATGTTTAGTACGACTATGGGAGACAGGAATTTTGGCCATTGCTATTGCCGACTTGCTATCACACTTAATCTTTGTAGATTGATGTTGTGCTTCTCCCATATCTTCTAGTATACGTCTTAGCCAAATTGCTTGACTTCCTGTATTTGCTGTTGCCCCATATTCTGCTTCTGTTGATGACTGTGCTACATTGTCTTGTTTCTTGGATGTCCGTGAGAATATTCCTGAACCCAAAATGAATGCATATCTAGATGTACTCTTCATGTCATCCACTGATCCAGCCCAGTCACTATCAATGTAGCCAATCAATATTCCTTCAGTAGTGGAGTTAAACCAGAGACTATAGTCTTTTGTTCCTTGTAAGTATCTAAGAATTCTTTTAGCAGCTCCATAGTGGACTTGTGTTGGATTTTGCGTGAATCTTGAGAGAAGACTTGTAGCATACATGATATCCGGTCTTGTTGCTGTTAAGTAGAGTAGGCTTCCAATGAGGCTTCTGAATTGTGAAGCATCTGCCTTTCCTGAACCGTCTTCCTTTCTCAATTTTTCATTAGTAATTAGAGGAGTTGCCACTGACTTGCATTCATTCATGTTGAATCTCTTCAATAGACTTTCAGTATATTTTTTCTGAGATATGAAGATTCCAGACTTTCTTTGGCTTATTTCGATGCCGAGAAAGTAGTGCATCAAATTCAAGCCTGTCATCTCGAAAGTCTTCATCATATCTTCCTTAAATTCTTTGAGCAACTTCTCATTGTTGCTAGTGTAGATAAGATCATCCACATATAATGAAACAATAAGAATGTTGTGATCTTCTGTCCTAGTGTAGAGAGTCGGTTCACATTTGCTCCTCTTGAATCCTTGTTTTGTGAAGTACTCATCAATTCTGCTATACCAGGCTCTTGGAGCTTGTTTTAATCCATACAATGCTTTTCTAAGCCTTAGAACTTTATCTTCTTTTCCTTGGATCACGAATCCTTTAGGTTGTTCTACATAGATCTCTTCTTCAAGGAATCCGTTCAAGAATGCTAACTTCACATCTAGTTGATAAATCTTCCATTTCTTTTAAGCAGCTAGTGCAATAAGGGCTCTAATTGTGTCTAGACGTGTAACTGGAGCAAATGTCTCATTGTAATCGACTCCATATTATTGTGAGTAGCCTTTTGCAACTAGTCTTGCTTTGTGGTTTTGAATTGAGCCATCGGAGTTGAGCTTTGTCTTGCAAATCCATTTCACTCAAATGATTTCTTTATCTTTAGGATAGTCCACCAACTCCCAAGTATTATTTTTCTCGATCATCTTTATTTCTTCTTGCATAGCCTTCACCCACACTTCTTGCTTTGAAGCTGCTTCATAACTTTCTGGCTCTATTGTAGTGAAGTTACAAGATTCATAAATATCAACAAGAGATCTCACCTTCCTTGGCGGTGTCTCTGGAGAAGATTCTTCTTGTTGAGGGGAGTCTTCATGTTCTGAATTTGGAGAATCAGATGAAGTTTTTGTATCAGAATCTGATTCTTCAGTTACTGCTTGTTGTTGATGTGGAGGTAGTGATTGAAATGGAACTATGATATTTGTATTTTGAACTTTTTCTTCATCCCAGTTCTATGAAGCATTTTCATCAAATTCCACATCTCAACTGATAATTATTTTCTTGGACTTAAGGCTGTAGATTCTATAGCCCTTGGATTGAGTACTGTAGCCCAAGAATATTCCTTTCTCTGTTTTTTCATCCAGCTTGCTTCGTTTCTCCTTTGGAATGTGAACGTAGCATATACAACCAAAAACTTTGAGATGTTTTGCTGATGGCTTACATCCACTCCATACTTCAACTGGAGTCTTATTTTGAACGGCCTTTGTTGGACATCTGTTAAGAAGATAGACTGCAGTGTAGACTGCTTCTGCCCAAAATGTGTTTGGTAGGCCTTTATCTTTTAGCATTGATCTAGCCATCTCCATTACCGTTCTATTCTTTCTTTCAGATACCCTGTTTTGCTGAGGAGTGTACCCAACTGTTAATTGATGTTCCACTCCTTCATCTTCACAAAACTTGTCAAATTGGTTGGAGGTGTACTCTTTACCACGGTCACTTCTTAAAGCTTTTATTTTGTGACCACTTTGATTTTCAATATAGGCCTTAAACTTCTTAAAGATCTTAAAGACTTGTGATCTTTCTCGAAGAAAATAAACCCAAGTCATTCTTGAATAATCGTCAATGAATAAAATAAAGTACATGTTCTGATTGAGTGAAGTAGTTCCCATTGGACCGCACACATCAGTATGTACTAGTTCTAATAATTTCTTTGCTCTCCATGCTTTTCCAGATGGAAATGATTGACGTTGTTGCTTCCCAAGTAGACAACCTTCACATACGCCATCTTTTTCTTTGATATTAGGTAGGTCCTTCATCATATTTTTCTGATGAAGAATTCTCAATCCATGAAAGTTGAAATGACCGAATCTTCGATGCCACAACCATGAGTCATCATGTTGTGCCTTCATTGCTGCTTCTTTAGCATATCTCCATTGGAGAGGGAAATTACGTTGCTCCATCTTTACTTTAGCAATCACTAAGCTTTTATTCTTTTTACCATAAATTGTGCATGTATCACCTTCAAAGTGTAAAGAATAACCATTCTGGATTATTTGGCCCACGCTGAGCAAGTTTTGTTTCAAGCTGGGGACTAATAAGACATTCTGGATGAACCTTGTTCCTTTCTCTGTCTCCACAGCAATTGTCCCTTTGCCTTTGGCTTCTACTAGAGCACCATTACCCAGTCTCACTTGTGATTTATTTCTTTTGATGGGGATGACAGGCGTAGAACAATATGCCACTTGTATCTTTTTTTTTCTGAATAGTTGGCTTGATGACTTGCTTTTAATCGACAATCTTTTTCTAAGTCCCCAAATTTCTTACAATTGTAGCATTGTGGTTTGCCACGATGCCAACAATTTTTCTCCAAATGGCTTGTTTTCTTACATATGCCACAAGGAGGATATTTTCAATTTTCTTTATTTCTAGAGCCTTCTCCTCCTCTAGAAATTTCTTTTGATTTTTTGGGCTCATATTTGGGCTTTGGAGAATGAAAATTAAATTTTGATTGAAATGCATTTTCTAATGATTCATTTTTATGCATTTTCCTTTTTTCATACGCTTCTAATGAGCCCATCAATTCTGTCACTGAAAGTTTAGTTATGTCTTTTGCTTGTTCAATAAAAGTCACTATTGAATCATATCTATCAGTGATAGTAACTAATATTTTCTCTACAATTCTTTTATCAGTAATATTATCTCCATAAATTCTCAGTTGGTTTACTATCTCCTTGAGTCTATAGTAATAATCTCTAACAGTCTCAGATTCTTTCATTTTAGTATTCTCAAAATCTCTTCTTAAAGTTTGTAGTATAGAAAGTCGTACCTGCTCATCCCCGTGGAACTCCTTCTTTAAGATATCCCACGCTTCCTTGGCGCTTGTAGCTTCAACAATTCTTGGAAATATGTCTACTGATAATGCTTGCTGAATAATAAAATGCGCCTTTGAGTCTTTTTCTTGTAGATTTTCCAACCTCTTCTGCTCTGCTTTAGATAGACTAGAAATATCTTATGGAGTTTCAAATCCATTTTGGATGATACTCCATAAGCCTTGAGACTGAAAGAATGTCCTCATCTTAATACACCAGTAATCAAAGTTTTCGCCATTGAATACTGGTACAAATACTGGCATTGATGAGGTACTTGATTCGGCCATGGTAGCGAATAATTTATCGCCCCAGAATAACTGAACGGAGCTCTAATACCACTGTTAGCAAATAGAATATATAAAATATTTGATTGTATTGAAAAAGATTTAAATCAATACAACCTTAGCTAGCTACGGAACTCTAGTATAGTGAGCACCGTTTCACTTAAAACACTAATGCACTAGCTATTTTCTTCTTCATCTAATTTTGGAAGTGCAATTGCCTATTTATAGATGTAATAGGCGGTTACCAAAGTCGGTTATACCATTTGTTTAATAATTAATTGAAGTCGGTACATGTTAACTAGAAATTGTTAGCCCTAAGGCTACATGATAATTTTGATGATAACAATACACATTAATTAATTATGATTTACTAACATGTTTATTTATGTGCAAGAGTAATATCATTGAAATAATTGTAAAATCAAGAAAAGGCTTATTAAAATGAAGTGTTGAAGCTAAGGAGAAGACTACATGTTAAAGGCACCAAAGTTTAATAATAAGGTTTGATTCAAGGAATGTGACACATGAGCAATGTTCAATCAATTGGTCATATATTTCTGTACAGATGTCCAAATGATGTGATTCTTAAGCCTTTGGAAAGCTTACTCAATTTATAACATTTCATATGTTTCAAAGAAATTCGAATTTCAAGTGTAGGTTGTCCAAATCATCATTGCAGTTGAAAGACAAATGGAAGCAGCTGACATTGAGCACAAATTTTAACCTTTGGACATATCTTGAGCTAGAAAAAATCAAAATAACTTGATTCTTATGTCATTGGAAAGAGAACTTAATGAGACACATTTCATATGTTTTGAAGAAATTCAAATTTCAAATGGAAGGCCGACATAATTGACATGCAATTCGGTGGACTGACACAGAGAAGAAAATCAACTCACATGAGCACAGAATGGTGTTTTGGCCTTATCTTAAGATAGAGATATCCAAATGCTTTGATTCTTAATATTTTGGAAAGCTTATTCAAATATGATATCTCTTATGTTTTGAAGAAATTCAAATTTCAAACGGAAGGCTGACAAAATTATCATTCAATTTGGTGGACTGACACAAGAAAGAAAAATCAAGTCACATGAGCACCAAATGGTGTTTTGGCCATATCTTGAGCTATAGATATCCAAATGACTTGATTCTTGATGCGTTGGAAAGCTTATTCAAATATGAAAATCTTTTATGTTTTGCATATTTTCAATTTTCAAAAGAACATTGAAAAAAATGGTAGACAAGATTACAGTTTTTATGGTGGACAGAAAATTTGGAGATGGTGTCTTCACTTGATTAAGTTCATCTCATTTGCCTATAAAAGGAGCCCTTCTCCCATGCATTCAAGTAGAGCAAGAGAAGCATTTTATCAAGCAAAAAGCAAGAGAAATATCAAGTATAGAGAGCTTTTATATTATTTATCTACTCTTTGAAGAGAGTTATACTTTTGTTGTAAAAATTATCTTTGTTCGTGTATTGTGGTGAGAGTGAGATATTATTGTAAAGGATAATAGTTATCCTTGAGAGAACTCTTGTTGTGTGTTATCAAGAGTTGAAGGAAGTTGCCTTGGTGAGGTTGTTCATCAAGAAGAACTCTTGGTGTGGTGTTATCAAGGGGTGAAGGAAGTTGCCTTGGTGAGGTTGTTCATCAAGAAGAACTCTTGTGTGGGTTATCAAGGGTTGAAGGAAGTTACCTTGGTGAGGTTGTCATCAAGAAGAACTCTTGGTGTGGTGTTATCAAGTGGAAGGACGTGCCTTGGTGAGGTTGTCATCAAGAAGAACTCCTGGTGTGGTGTTATCAAGGTTTGAACGAAAAAGTCTTGGTGAGGTTGTTCATCAAGCAAGTTGTAAAGATTTCTACAACTTAGTTGAAAGCTTAGCTCGTGGAGATAGGAGCCCGTGGACGTAGGCAAGGTTTGCCGAACCACGTAAATTGAGTTTGCACTCTCTCTATCCCTATCTCTTTACATTAACGTGCACTTGTGATTGCTCTTCATTTCTATTCTCTTGATTGCATTCTATTTTCATCTTCTTCACCTTTATTCTAAAAGAAAGAGTTAAATAATTTTGATTTTCAAGAAAAGTTTTCTAAATCCGTTTTGATAAATAAAAACCCAATTCATCCCCCCCCCCCCCCCCCCCCCCCCCCCCCCCCCCCCCCCCCCCCCCCCCCCCCCCCCCCCCCCCCCCCCCCCCCCCCCCCACCCCCCCTCTTGGGTTGCCATACCTGGGTCAACAAGTGGTATCAGAGCAAGGTTGCTCAATTTTTTTAAAATCTTAATCGATTTTTGAGCTATGGCAACTTTTAATTCAACTTCATATGTTGAGGGACTTTCTATCTCTAGACCTCCATTTTTTAATGGGAGTGACTACTCTTATTGGAAAACTTGAATGAGTATTTTCTTGAAATCTTTTGATTATGATTTGTGGTCTATTGTTTTGGAAGGACATTTTGTTCCTACCAAAATTGAAAATGGGGAATGCATGCTTAAAGAACCTAAAGAGTTTAGTGATGATGATAAAAAGAAATTGAGTTTGAATGCTAAAGCTATGAATGTGTTTTATTGTGCTCTAGATAGAAATGTGTTTAATAGAATATCTACTTGTTCTACGGCACAAGAAATATGGCACACACTTGAGGTAACTCATGAAGGAACTAGTCAAGTTAAAGAATCCAAAATTAGTATGCTGGTTCATAGTTATGAGCTTTTTAAGATGAAATCGGATGAATCAATTTCTGAAATGTTTACTAGATTTACGGATATTATTAATAGTTTGAAATCTCTTGATAAATCTTATTCTAATGTTGAAATGGTGAGAAAGATTCTTAGGTGTCTACCAAAATCTTGGGAGCCAAAGGTGACGGCAATTCAAGAAGCAAAGGACCTCACCAAACTACCATGAGAAGAACTTATGGGTTCTCTCATGACTCATGAAATCACCTTGAAGGAGAATGAAGAAGATTTCAAGAAAAAGAAAAATATCGCTTTCAAATCTTCAACGAAAGAAAAAGATGACTCCGATGACGAAGGAGATGATGAAGATCTTGCATTCGTCACAAGAAATCTAAAAAGGATGATTAGAAGAAACCAAGGATTCAAGAAGATTTCTAGAATGGATTGTCCATACTTGAAGAATCAAGACAAGAAATCCAAAGCAATGAAAGCCTCAAATTGGGATGATAGTGAGGCTAGCTCCACCGAAGAAGAAGATTGTGAAATGGAAAATATGTGCTTCATGGCTTTAAGAGAAGATGAGGTAAGTATTCTAAACTATGATCCTAAGTTTTCATATGATGAATTATTTGAAGCATTCCAAAATGTACATGTACAAGTTGATAAACAAAATTCAAAAATCAATGCTTTCAAAAAGAAGTCAAAAATCATGTTATCTCATTTAGAAGAGTTGGTGGAAATAAATGAAGCTTTAGAAAATGAAAATGAAATTTTAAAGCAAAAAGATTTTGAAAGTTTGGAAAATCAAATACATTTATTAAAAAATGAAAATGACATTTTAAAACAAAATGATTTTGATAAATTGGAGAAAGAAAATGTTATTTTGAAAAAGGAAAATAATGACTTGAGAAATATTGTTGATAGTTTTACAAAAAGCACCAAAAATTTGAACTCTATGTTACAAAACCAAAGGTGTGTTTTTGATAAAAGAGGCTTAGGATATAAAACTCATAAAAATCAAAGGTATTTTAAAAAGTATTTTGCTCATGCATCTTTTTGGAATAATCCTAATCATTTATGTACTTATTGTGGAAGAAAAGGACACAAAGTACATTCTTGCTATATTAGGAGAAATCCTAATTTGAAACAAATATGGGTTCCAAAAAGTACCATAACTAACCCCCAAGGACCCAAGAATATTTGGGTACCAAAAAGTCTCTCTTTGAATATTGATTATAGAAACAAAGGAGTGGCAAACACAAGTGTTACTTAGATAGTGGATGCTCAAGGCATATGACCGAAGATGCCTCCAAGTTCTCAAGATTAATCATGAAGAAAGGAGGATATGTGACATTCGGTAATAATGCCAAAGGAAGGGTAATCGGACATGATGATATTGGTAACCCTCTTCACTTATTATTGAAAATATTTTGCTTGTTAATGGTTTGAAACATGATTTGATTAGCATTAGTCAATTGTGTGATAAGGGATATTTTGTTACTTTTGAGCCTAATAGATGTGTGATTAAGGATGTTAGTAACGATAAGACATTATTTATTGGTAATAAATGTGGTAAAATTTATACAATTGATATTGATGTTAATAATCATGTGAAAAAATTGTTTCATTGTTAATCATGATACTTGGTTATAGCATAGAAGGTTAGGTCATGCTAGCATGGACAAAATTTTAAAAACTTCTAAAAATGATTTAGTTGATGGTTTTCCAAGAATAAAATTTGAAAATAACAAGATTTGTGATACTTGTCAATTTGAAAAACAAGTGAGAACTTTTTTAAACAAATTTTTTTTTTTCAACAAATAAACCCCTTAGTCAAGATAGATTTTGCATAATTAGAAAAGAATTAGACATATTGGATATGCTTAATTTTGCTTTTATATGATAATCTTTGAATGGTAGCATATGTTAAGGGGAAGAATATATTTAGGGGGAGTAATTAATTTGATTATATCTTTTTGATGATAACAAAAGGGGGAGAAATGGTTGGATTGCTTATATTCATAACAAGTGCCAATTTTTTGTTTATTCTCGATTTTATTTTCATTCTTTATTTTAGATATTATTTGAAAGCAATCAATGGTTTGTCATCATCAAAATGGGGGAGAATGTTAGCCCTAAGGCTACATGATAATTTTGATGATAACAATACACATTGATTAATTGTGATTTACTAACATGTTTATATATGTGCAAGAGTAATATCATTGAAATAATTGTAAAATCAAGAAAAGGCTTATTAAAATGAAGTGTTGAAGCTAAGGAGAAGACTACATGTTAAAGGCACCAAAGTTTAAGAATAAGGTTTGATTCAAGGAATGTGACACATAAGCAATGTTCAATCAATTGGTCATATATTTCTGTACAGATGTCCAAATGATGTGATTCTTAAGCTTTTAGAAAGCTTACTCAATTTATAACATTTCATATGTTTCAAAGAAATTCGAATTTCAAGTGTAAGGTTGTCCAAATCATCATGCAAGTTGAAAGACAAATGGAAGCAGCTGACATGAGCACGGAATACTCCTTTGGACATATCTTGAGCTAGAAAAATCAAAATGACTTGATTCTTATGGCATTGGAAAGATGACTTAATGAAGAACATTTCATATGTTTTGAAAAAATTCAAATTTCAAACAGAAGACCGATATAATTGACATGCAATTCGGTGGACTGACACAGAGAAGAAAAATCAACTCACATGAGCACCGAATGGTGTTTTGGCCATATCGTAAGATAGAGATATCCAAATTCTTTGAATCTTAATGTTTTGGAAAGATTATTCAAATATGAAGATCTTTTATGTTTTGAAGAAATTCAAATTTCAAACGGAAGGCTGACAGAATTATCATTCAAGTCGGTGGACTGACACATGGAGGAAAAATCAAGTCACATGAGTACCGAATGGTGTTTTGGCCATATCTTGAGCTACAGATATCCAAATGACTTGATTCTTGATGCGTTGGAAAGCTTATTCAAATGTGCAGATCTTTTATGTTTACAGATTTTCAAATTTCAAACGGAACATTGACAAAAATGGCAGACAAGATTACGGTTTTTATGGTGGGCAGAAAATTTGGAGTTGGTGTCTTCACTTGCTCAAGTTCATCTCATTTGCCTATAAAAGGAGCCCTTCTCCCATGCATTCAGCAAGACAAGAAGTGCAAGAGAAGCATTTTATCAAGCAAAAAGCAAGAGAAATATCAAGTCTAGAGAGCTTTTATATTATATATCTACTCTTTGAAGAGAGTTATACTTTTGTTGTAAAAATTATCTTTGTTCTTGTATTGTGGTGAGAGTGAGATATTATTGTAAAGGATAATAGTTATCCTTGAGAGAACTCTTGTTGTGGTGTTATCAAGAGTTGAAGGAAGTTGCCTTGGTGAGGTTGTTCATCAAGAAGAACTCTTGGTGTGGTGTTATCAAGAGTTGAAGGAAAGTTGCCTTGGTGAGGTTGTTCATCAAGAAGAACTCTTGGTGTGGTGTTATCAAGGGTTGAAGGAAGTTGCCTTGGTGGGTTGTTCATCAAGAAGAACTCTTGGTGTGGTGTTATCAAGGGTTGAAGGAAGTTGCCTTGGTGAGGGTGTTCATCAAGAAGAACTCTTGGTGTGGTGTTATCAAGAGTTGGAAGAAAAAGTCTTGGTGAGGTTGTTCATCAAGCAAGTTGTAAAGATTCTACAACTTAGTGGAAAGCTTAGCTCGTGGAGCTAGGAGCCCGTGGCGTTGATAGGTGTCTATTTATGTATTACTTTTATATCAATTCGTCCATGTTTCTTTGCTATATTCCGTGGCATTTTTATGTTTTTGTGTGTTTTGATGTTTGTAGGAGTTTTGGAGCAACTTGCACAAAAATGGAGTAAAACCCTTCATTTTCACCTCTGCTAGGCAGTGATCTTCTTGGATTTAATTGTATTGATATACAATGAACCCGACGACATATTATATACCGTTGGAAAGCTCTCGAAGTCTATTTTCTGGAGAAATTTACGGTTTATAAATCCATTCAGTGTACCAAAAGTTGTAATCAAAACAGTGTGAGATGTATAGAAATATAATTCCACAAGCACTGTAGCATGTATAATACGGGGCACTGTAGCAAGTCACTGTAGCAGAGTATTTAAACACATTTTAGGGTTTTATTTTCATAACTTGAAGAGGGAGAAACGTGGGAAGAGGCTGCAGCTCTGGAATTCTTTCATCTCTTGGAGTTCTTGAAGGAGAAAGGAAGCTTGGAAAGAGGAAGAACTACAATCCAAAGAGAATTACATCAAATTTGCTAAGTTTTTCCCTTCCCTTTCATTTTCTGGAATGTCTCCATGTTGTATTGTATTTACCACGTTCTTAAACATGTGTAACTGAATCTGAATTGGTTGAGGGTGATTTCAAAGCCCATGATATGGTTTTTGTGAGTTAATTGTGCAAGAAGTTGTTATCCAATTCTCTAATTGAAGTTGCTTGTATTTTCCCATGTTTAATACTTATGATTGCTTGCTGGATTGATTTGGGTGGCCAACTGAATATAATCTGGATATTGTCTATTGCTAGACTAGAAATCTTGATCCGTAATTGTCTTGAATTGCTAATCCTTAGTAGCAAAATTGTGATCAGAGATTGCAATTGGAGAATACAACCTAAGTTAAATAATCCGAGCTTGTGTGTTTTATTGCTTAGATCAACCTATCTTTCTTATCGTAATGCATCCATTGAATTAAATTTAGAGAGCTTGTTCTAGGTTGTTTAATGGATAGAGATTAACTAAAGAGCCTGTTTTGTTTAACAACAAAGTAAGGAAAGATTGGGATAACAGAGCTTGTTGTTATCTACGGTTGATAATTTCAATGTTGTAATTGGATGACAATTCTATGATTAATTAGCAAATCCATATCTTGTGGCAGAGAAGGATCCCTTAACCAGGTTTCTCTCATTGAGTTTTCACTCAAATTAACTTTCTGTTTTGTTATTCTTTACTTGCATTAATATGTCATCTAGTTAATCAATCATCAAAACCCCCCTCATTTAGTTTATTGTTGCTTTCGAATAACAAATTCAATTAGAATCAATCATCGTGGGAACGATATCTTACTCATCACTTTATTACTTGTGCGACTAGTATACTTGCTAGTTTCGAACGCATCAAGTTTTTGGCGCCGCTGCCGGGATTGATTTTCTAATCGATTTGTTATTTTGTTTTCATTGTTGATTCATATTTGTTTTTCTTTTTCTTTTCTGATTGTTTGTGTTTAGGTGACATGGCAGAAACTTTCAACAACTTCAGTAGCCGGATTGAGCCACATTGCATGGAGTGAAATGAGATAGGGCACTTAGAAACATTGAACAACTTTCTGAGCTAGCTTCTCTTGTGGAAAACATGGCTGTAGGAGATATGCAGAAATCTTATTCATGTGGGATATATTCTACCATGGAGCATCCAATCGACATGTATCCAACTTTACAAGAAGAATATATGGAACGTGCCAATGCCATGAGTGGATTTCCAGGACAACCGAGGCAATGGTATGATCCCTTCTGTAATGCTTACAATGCCAGATGGGGAGATCACCCTAATTTTAATTACTGGAATCATCAACCAATCGCCCCAAATGCCATACGAAATCGGCCACAAGGTTTTAATCAACCTAGAGTGCAGCAACCATTTCAAATGCAACCACCACCAACCACAACCAGCACCACAACAAGCTCCAGAAAACTCAGGTATGTCACTCCAGGATATTGTTAATGCACTTGCCACTAACACAATGCAATTCCAGCAGGAAACGGGGGCAAGTATCCAAATTCTCGCAAATCAAATGGGACAATTGGCTACTAGCATGAGCAAATTCGAGGGCCAAGACTCAGAAAAATTATCTTGTCAAACGGTGATCAATCCAAGAGAGAATTCTTGTGCAATAACTTTGCAAAATGAAGAGCAATTAGATGTCCTGCCAAAGAAATCACAAACTGATGAAGGAGATGACACCACTTCCACCATGAAAAAAACACTGACTTCTCAGGTAAATCCTATAACTCCCATTCCTTCATATGTTTCTCCTCCACTTTTTCCTAGTAGATTTGCAAAATCGAAGGAGGAATAAGAACAAGAAATCCTGGACACTTCTCACAAAATCGAGGTAAATATACCACTTCTGGATGCTATCGAGCAAGTACCTCATTATACAGAATGTCTCAAGGAGTTATGCACCAGCAAAAGAAAGTTAAAAAGAAATGAAAAAGTAAGTGTGGGGGAAGATGTTTCAGCTGTATTGCAAAGGAAAATTCCTCCAAAGTGCAAAGATCCAGGTACGTTCACCATACCATGCACCATTGGTAAAACCAAGTTTGAAAGAGTTATGTTAGATTTAGAAGCATCTATTAACATCATGCCATATTCTGTTTATGCTTCTTTAAATCTTGGACCTTTTGCGAAAATTGGTATTACCATTCAAATTGGTGATCGTTTTAATGCATATACCAAAAGAGTTGTAGAAGATGTGCTTGTGCAGGTGAATCAATTGGTTTTCCCAGCAGACTCTTATGTTCTTGAAATAGAGGATGTGACATCTCCTAATCCAACACCGATTCTTTTAGGGAGACCATTCTCGAAAACTGTGAGAACCAAGATTGATGTACATGATGGCACTCTCATCATAGAGTTTGATGGCAAGGTGATATGTTTCAATATTGTTGAGGCAATGAGCTATCATGAATTATATTCTGTTTTGCAGTTTGGGGGGGGGGAAAAAACGTTGGGGGGGTGATCTTTGCTAAACAATATTTTGAGTTAACTCGCAAGAATGGATTGAATGTAGCTATTAGTGAGCATATAGGGACAGAAAATTCCAATGAGTCAGGAAGGTTGATACAAGTGTCTAAAGAAATGGAGGAAGCTATGGCATGCTTAGATGAGACTATAGCTAAAATCACAAACAGGTATGATGTTTCGTACGTTGAATTGCTTTTATCTAATGAGAAACTTCTTCCTTCTGTGACGAAAGCCAATACCTTGGAGCTTAAGCTACTTCCAGATTATTTGAGGCATGTGTTTTTGGGTGACAAAGATCCTTTGCTAGTTACAATAGAAATGGGCCTTGCACCATTGCAAGAAGAGAAACGTGTCCAAGTATTTAGAGTTCACAAAATAGCTATTGAGTGGACAATTGTTGAAATCCAAGGCCCATCCATATGCATTGACTGTATCTTGTTAGAAGAGGGATCCAAGCCCATTAGAGAAGCAACAGAAATTGGATCCTCCCATGATTGAACCAATGTCGGGCTGAGGACGTTAAACCAAGCGCTTATTGGGAGGCAACCCAATGTTTTTGAAAAATAAAAAAAAAGAGGAAAAGAAAAATAAAATGAGGTAATAATGATCGATTTTTGTGTCTCGAGGAGATTCTTTTCGTAGGCCATCAAATTGATCAGGTTTTATCTCTCTTTGCCATCTGTCTTATTTGTTTTTATTTTTTATTTTTTTACTTATTTTTGACTTTTGTTTGCTATTATGTTGTTATCTCTTTTATGTGTCTTTAGTGTCGTTTCTGCTCTTTTCTTTTCCTTCCTTTTGTTTAATTTGATTATTACGTACTTCGAATTCATTTGTGCAACAGCTTGAGGAAACATCCAAAGGGGAGCTGAAACCATTGTTCGAAGGTTTGAAACGTGCATATCTGGGAGAAGAACAAACTCAATCGCATTATCGGTAATATCTCTCCTTTTCTTCTCTTCAATGGATGCTGATATCTTCCTATCGAACCTTAGTAAATATTTCCCTTCACTTCCTCAAAATGCTGTGTTTAAATTTATAAAGTACGGATGACTAGACTTTGGGCATTGATGCTCCTAAATGTGCCTGCTGATATCCGATGGCTTATCGAAGCCAAGGTGAGATTGTCCGGTGAGCCGGACATTAATCTCGCAAAATACATGCCCGTTCTAGGAAAGAGCTACTACGCCAAGAGGCGAAGAGCGAAAAGGTTACAAGTATGTTATAAATGTGCTAGATGGAATTGTAACCAGACTTGTCGGTCATTAGGTTTTGCGTCCAGGAATAGAGAAGATAAACTTTCATTTATTAAGAATGGTTTGAGTAATGAGTCACTGGATAATGTTTTGTTGACTCTCGAGCCACATTCTTGTGGACTTGTTCAGCGTGAATTGCTAATCTATGGACACAATTTCGTGATGAATTGCAGTGTTATAGTCTAGGGAATCTGACTAAAAACGACCCTGTTTGCCAGGTTAGAAGAAAACTGGATGGGAAGCAAATCCCCGACTCATAGAAGGCGTTTCAGCCGTTACTGGACGTAAAACCAAAGGAAGATGTGAGCAACAATCACAACTACTTGTATATTTGAATGTGTGTTGTTGTTGTCGAATTTTATTTCTTTCTTGTTTCGTTTGATCTGATTATCAATGTTTTTTTTGTGTTGTTGTTGTTTGTTGATTTTGTTTGTTTTAATTTCAAGTTTTCTTTTTGACAAACCAGATGACTACCCCATGATATAAGCACACGTGGAAGACAAGTGTGGAGGTTTTGTCAACCTCCGCCGAAAGTATATCTGTCTTACTTTTCATGCTGTCACGTGGGGAGATAAGTGTGGCGGTTTTGTCAAACCCCACCGAAAGTGTATTTTCCATTTTTCATGCTCAAGTTGCCAGGAGACAAGTGGTAGGTTTTGTTCAAACCCCGCGAAAGACATACTCATTTTTGTCTCAATCCTTGGGGCGATAAATCTGCATCGAGCAACCCCCACCGAAAGTATGGCCCCATGTGTCAAAATTTGAGAGTTTTATGGGTGTATATATACATTCTGCATATTTTCATATGTCATTCCATAACCTGTCTTGCAATTGAAAAGCATAATATCTAACGTGTCTTACACAAGATTAGTGCACTTGTAGAAATGGAGAAAACACCAATTCGGCGATTCCGCAATATATGCGTATTTTGCGGATTGCAATTTGGTAAAGATGGAGAGTTTACCACAGCAGCTCTTGATCTTGGTAGGACATTAGCTGCGAGGGGTATTAATTTGATTTATGGAGGGGGTAGTCTTGGGTTAATGGGGTGTGTGTCAACAGCTGCATCCCTAGGAGGGAGCAAAGTTCTCGGCATTATCTCTAAACCATTAGCTGTACGAGATATCGTAGGCAACACAATCGGGGAAGAGTTACAGGTCTCTAGCATGCATGAGCGTATTGCACATATGGTTGTTAAGTCCGATGCATTTATAGCTTTGCCTGGTGGTTATGGTACATTAAAGGAGATATTTCAAATCACCTCTTGGGCACAGCTAAACATCCATCGGAAACCCATTGGTTTGTTAAATGTTAATAACTTTTTCGATGGTTTGTTATCCTTTCTTGATCAAGCTGTAGAAAAAAACTTCATCTCACCGTCAGCGAGGCAAATCCTGGTTATAGCTTCAACTGCAGGGGAGTTAATTGACAAATTACAAGCATTCGTCTATTCGCCTGATCCAGCAATAGCTCGGATAGATTGGTTTGGAGAAGGCAATAAGAGGCGTAAACTGGATTTAACACTCCATCTGTAATCTCTATTTGCTGATTTGCTTCGCTTTTGTTTGCTTTCTTTTTAGTGTGTTTATTTGAGATTTTTCATGTCATTTCTTTTGAGTTTTTTTCAGGTTATTTCTTTCCTCCCAGGTAATATTTTCTAATCGTGGCTTTTAGAGTGGTGGCTTAAAAAGTTCATTCAGTTCCACTCTTTTTTTTTTTTGTTTTGTCATATACTTTGTTGCTCTTAAACTTGTTGCACAATTTGGATTCTTTAATCTATAATGGCTGAATAAGGAGGCTAACTTCTAAACTTTTAGACCCATTCTAACTGACTTGTTTGTGTTTGTTGATTTGTTGGACTTTATTATTTTCTGAGTAAGTTTAGTTTTATGTAATTTCGAGTTGTGTGTTTTTGTCTTTATCAGTTTCGATTCGAAAAAAAAAAAACATTGTGGAAAAACCTGAGAATGGCAGAATATGGGGTTTTCTTGACTCTTGAAACGCATTCTCTATTAATAAATCTGTAGTTTGTTTATTTCATGTTGTTTGAAGTGTCTTGTATCTTGTTTTGTTCTTTCATAATAAAGGTATATAGGCTGGAAACCCTAAGTCTGCGGGCTACTGGTCCTAAGGATTGTTGAAATATACAATCTTGACTCAGGTGTAACAACGCCACGTACCTCTTTTCTTGCATTTTGTGGGTCGATGATAAGATAATGATTGAATTAAGAATAACTCTTGGAAAATGATAATTGATGCATGGATCTGTGTGCTTGAAATGTTTATTGGTTTTCGCTTTGCTTTTGATTCCTTGCACAACATCTGTCTCTTATACACATCTAGATGTGTATAAGAGACAGATTGAGCACTGAGCTATTATCATTGAGTTATTTGTTCACTTAGAGAAAGTTTATGTTATTTAAATGTTTCTTCAGATTTCAATGAATTCTAAAACTTGTTTGATGGTCACTCGAGGCGAAATCCTAGACTGTGCAACATTGGGGAAATGATTTAGGCCATCTTTGGACCGTTTGAGCTTTAATAGCCAACCTTGACTGAAATTGATCCCTAGTTACCCCTTTGAGCCTCTGTAAGCCTTTTTCTTTGTTAAATCACTAAAAGATTTCCTAACCTCAAATGAATTTATTCCAAACAGTTTATCCCTTACCTATGAGCATGTAGATCGTTCACAATTAAATTTTGAGCTATGTTCTGGTTTTGGGAAGTTAGAGGAGTTGGGATGTGTCATGAGCAATACAAGTGAGTTCTATTGTGTTTAAAAAAAAGAAAAAAGAAAAACAGAAAAAAACCAATCTGTACTTATCGTCCATGTACTTACACATTGAGGACAATGTGTTGTTTAAGTGTGGGGGAGGGGAAGTGTAAAAAAAAAAAAAGAAGAAAAAAAAAGGAGAAAAAAAAGAAGAAGAATAAGAGATCTATACCCTTAAGTGTTCTTAAAAAGAATGAAACAACAAAGTGTGGGGGTGTAGTTTTCTTTTGTTTTCTGCAAAAAAAAAAAAAAAAAAGATTGAGTGTTGTAAATAAGTTTGGGGGAGTAACCTGGTGAATTGAAATGAAGTTGTGTTATAGGGTTGAGCTCTACATAGTCTTGAATGATTTATGTGTTTGTGGGTGATTTGAGCCAAATTATTATCCTTTATCATACCTTCACCAAGCCAAACGTTACAAGCTTAATAAAGTCCTACTTGATCCTTGGTGTTGTGCATGTCTACATTAGTGGAGAGTGACTTGAAAAGCAGGCCTATGGAGTTCATTTATACACACATCTTCAATATTAAATATGATGCATTTTTATGCATAAACTCATCCGGGTTACAAGTGATTAGGTGAGAATGGCTCTACACACACACACTTGAGGAATTGAAGTGAAGCGAAACTAATCTTTGAGATGAAATTCTTGATCAAGTGCATTATTTTGAAGTTTTTCCTTGGGTTATAATTAAGTACAATCTTTGAGGCCTATTTGCAAGATGAAGCATTTGTGTGTTTTAATTTTTTGGTGATTCTGTTTCGGTTTAGTTTTATTTCACATTGTCGTAGTTGCTCGAGGACTAGCAAAGTCTAAGTGTGGGGGAATTTGATAAGTGTCTATTTATATATCATTTTCATATCAATTCGTCCATGTTTCTTTGCTATATTCCTTGGTATTTTTATGTTTTTGTGTGGTTTTTGATGTTTTTAGGAGTTTTGGAGGAATTTACACAAAATTGGAGTAAAACCCTTCATTTTCACCTCTGCTAGTCAACCAATGTCTTGGAGTTGATTGTATCGATATACAATTAACCGGATAACATGCTATATACCATTGAAAAGCTCTCGAAGTCTATTTTCTGGAGAAATTTACGGTTCACAAATTTATGTAGTGTACCGAAAGTTGTGATAAAAATGGTATGAGAAGTGTATATTGTAATTCCATATATCACTGTAGCATGTTATTAAATACGGGGCACTGTAGCAAGTTACTGTAGCAGAGTATTTAAACACATTTTAGGGTTTTATTTTCATAACTTGAAGAGGGGAGAACGTGGTAGAGGCTGCTACTCTGGAATTCTTTCATCTCTTGGAGTTCTTGAAGGAGAAAGGAAGCTTGGAAAGAGGAAGAACTACATTCCCAAGAGAATTACATCAAATTTGCTAAGTTTTTCCCTTCCCTTTCATTTTCTGGAATGTCTCCATGTTGTATTGTATTTACCAGTTCTTAAACATGTGTAACTGAATCTGAATTGGTTGAGGGTGATTTCAAAGCCCCTGATATGGTTTTTGTAAGTTGATTGTGTAAGGAATTGTTATCCAATTCTCTAATTGAAGGTGCTTGTATTCTCCCATATTTAATGCTTATGATTGCTTGCTGATTGTATTTGAGTGGCCAACTGAATATAATCTGGTTGTGAATTATTTCTAGACTAGAAATCTTGATCCGTAATTGTCTTGAATTTCTAATCATTAGTAGCAAAATTGTGATCAGAGACTACAATTGGAGAATATAACCTAAGTTAAATAATCCGAGCCTGTGTGTTTATTGCTTAGATCAACCTATCTTTCTTATCATAATGCATCCATTGAATTAAAATCAGAGAGATTGTTCTAGGTTGTTTAATGGATAGAGATTAAATAAAGAGCTTGTTTTATTTAACAACAAAGCAAGGAAAGATTGGGATAAGAGAGCTTGTTGTTATCTACGGTTGATAATTTCAATGGTGTAATTGGATGACAATTCTACCGATTTAATTCGCAAATCCATATCTTGTGGTAGAGAAGGATCCCTTAACCAGCTTTCTCTCATTGATTTTTCATTCGAATTAACTTTCTGTTTTGTTATTCTTCGTTTGCATTATTATTTCACTTAGTTAATCAATCAACAAAACCCCACATTTACTCTGTTTTTGCTTTCGAATAACAAATTTAATTAGAATCAATCCTCGTGGGAACGATATCTTACTTATCACTTTATTACTTGTGCGACTAGTATACTTGCTAGTTTCGAACGCATCACTCAGAATCACATCTCTCGCCCTGGGTAATAAGTTGATGGAGGAACATTTAAAGTAGGAAGAACGTATGAGCGTTAGTGGTATATCTCTTACTATGTATGGGTTAGAGGCAATGACCGTGTTAGCACCGTTGATATGCACGCTCGTACATGCACGTGCCAGGTATTTGATCTTGACCAGCTTCCATGTGCACATATATTAGCTATATGCAAACGTATGAATCTACTAACATGCCATGATTATTAGGCCCATTGGTATACGATGAAACATTACTACATGCATATGCTCTCCTAGTTGTTCCTGTTGGAGTTACTGAGGATTGGGTGGTTCCTGCGGAGGTTCACAGCAGAGTGGTTCTGCCACCAGTCCTGAGGAGACTAGCCGGTCGTCCTCAGAGGAATCGAATCCCTTCTATCGGTGAGTCTAGCTCGTCTCGAAATTGCAGGCGCTGTGGAAGTTCCGGGCACAATTGTCTAACTTGCCAAAACCCAGTTCCATTTCACGGAAGGGGATGATGTATACCAAATGAAGGGAAGGAGTTATTTTGTCCTTGTAAAATTATTCGTTTGATTAACGACATAGTCTTTTTTTTATTCGAATTTGTGTCTTGTTCAAATGAATAACTATCATGTATGTGATTTTGTCATTGTATAAAACATTCATGTATGAAACATTCATTCATGTACGTCGTCAGTGTATGAAACATTAATGTATTAAACACGACTTAATTTGCATTGTCATTAAACTAAATATTCGTGTCTGACGTTCAGTCAAATGACTAATTGTATACAATAAGCATGCGTAAAGTTTCCATTTCTTACATGATGGAGACATATCATATAAGGTCCGTGGACAAAAAATCATTACGAATTTGCTTATAAAAGTCACAAAACGAATGTTCTGTCCAAACGCTCGACGACACTCGACACAAAATCCTCGACACTCGACACTTGACAAATAACTCGACACGCGACGCACAACGACCGACGCTCGATAACACGACACATATGCTCGACACACGAACTCGACAAAATTTGCATCCGAAACTCGTCACATTCAGCACTCAACTCGACGCACTAACACAACACTCGAACCTAGACTCGACACAATGCCTAGACACTCGACATTACCATCTGACATGTCGTGAATGGATCCGACACCCCTCGACACACGACTAACATGACACATATACTCGACACGCAAACTCGACCTTTATTTTCCACGTATCGGACACTCGACCCTCATTTCCCGCTTCACACAAATATTTTTGAAACCCCTCGATAACTCTAAAAATGCAAACCGACACAAGCAGCATCAGCTGAGGATAGAAGCAAGAGGATGCAAAGAGAAGCCCCCATCGACACTGAGGTACGTTTATTTGTCAGATTTTTCGTTGTTTTAGTGATTTATTTGGTTGTTTTCTGTTTTGTTAGATTTGATTTAGTTTTTAGGGAATCTTAATTAGGGATTTGAGTTTTCGTCGGATTTATAGACTTATTCGGTGTTTTTAGGGATAAATTTAGTGTTATTATGTGATTTTTGTGGTTTGATGATATGGAAACTGTGAAAACCGACTGGTTTTGTCGCGAAGTAGACGATGACGAGTGTCGATTTTTCTCGAGACAACTCGACACTCGATACAAAGAGTGTCGAATTGTGTCGAGCGTTTAGGCAGTTTGTTTGTTTTAGCTCTGTTTTTTTTATCTTTTTGTATCATATTTAACTATAACGGCGTTGTATTTGCAGGTTGAAGCAAATGGCAAGTGAATTTGGACTGTCCTTCACCCTGAAGACACCTATGATGAGCACTACTGATAGGTGTCTATTTATATATCATTTTCATATCAATTCGTTTATGTTTCTTCGCTATATTCCTTGGTATTTTTATGTTTTTGTGTGAATTTTGATATTTGTAGGAGTTTTGGAGGAACTTGCACTAAATTGGAGTAAAACCCTTTATTTGCACATCTGCTAGTCAACCAACTTCTCGGATTTGATTGTATTGATATACAATGAACCAGATGACATGCTATATACCATTGGAAAGCTCTCGAAGTCTATTTTCTGGAGAAATTTACAGTTCACGAATCCATGTTGTATGCCAAAAGTTATGATAAAAATGGTATGAGAAGTGTAGAATTATAATTCCACATATCACTGTAGCATGTTATTATACGGGGCACTGTAGCAAGTTACTGTAGTAGGGTATATAAACGTATTTTAGGGTTTTATTTTGATAACAAGAAGGAGGGGAGAACGTGTTGGAGGCTTCATCTCTGGATTTCTCTCATCTCTTGGAGCTCTTGAAGGAGAAAGAAGGCTTGGAAAGAGGAAGAACTACAAACCCTAAGGAGATTTTCAAAGGATTTGCAAAGTTTTTCCTTTCCCTTTCATTTTCTGGAATGTCTCCATATTGTATTATATTTGTATTGTGTTTGAATATGTGTAACTAAATCTGATTTGGTTGAGGGTGATTTCAAAGCCCTTGATATGGTTTTTGTGAGTTGATTGTGCAAGAAGTTGTTATCCAATTCTTTAATTGAAATTGCTTGTATTTTTCCATATCTAATGCTTATGATTGCTTGCTGATTGTACTTAGGGTGGCCAACTGAATATAATCTGGTTGTTGTCTATTGCTAGAGTAGAAATCTTGATCCGTAATTGTCTTGAATTTCTAATCCTTAGTAGTAAAATTATGATCAGAGATTGCAATTGGAGAATACAACCTAAGTTAAATAATCCGAACCTGTGTGGTTATTGCTAGATCAACGTATCTTTCTTATCGTAATGCTTCCATTGAATTAAATTTAGAGAGCTTGTTCTGGGTTGTTTAATGGTTAGAGATTAAATAAAGAGCTTGTTTTATTTAACAACAAAGTAAGGAAAGATTGGGATAATAGAGCTTGTTGTTATCTATGGTTGATGCGTTCGAAACTAGCAAGTATACTAGTCGCACAAGTAATAAAGTGATAAGTAGATATCATTCCCACGAGGATTGATTCTAATTGAATTTGTTATTTTCCAGCAATAATAAACTAAACAGGGGGGGTTTTGTTGATTGATTAACTAAACTTAATACGAAAGCAAATGAAGAATAATACAAAGCAAAGTTAAATGGATTGAAAAATCAATGAGAGACACTTGGTTAAGAGTTCATTCTCTGCCACAAAATATGAATTTGTGAATTAACATAGAATTGTAATCCAATTACAGCATTGAAGTTATCAACCGTAGATAAAAACAAGCTCTGTTATCCCAATCTTTCCTTACTTTGTTGTTAAATAAAACAAGCTCTTTATTTAATCTCTATCCATTAAACAACCTAGAACAAGCTCTCTAAGTTTAATTCAAGGGAAGCATTACGATGAGAAAGATAGGTTGATCTAAGCAATAATCACACAAGTTCGGATTATTTAACCTAGGTTGTATTTCCAATTGCAATCTCTGATCACAATTTTGCTACTAATGATTGGAAATTCATGACAATTATGGATCAAGATTTCTAATCTAGCAATAGACAACAACCAGATTATATTCAGTTGGCCATTCCAAATACAATCAGTAAGCAATCATAAGCATTAGATATGGGAAAATACAAGCAACTTCAATTAGAGAATTGGATAACAATTTCTTACACAATCAACTCACAAAATCCATATCAATGGCTTTGAAATCACCCTCAACCAATTCAGATTTAGTTACACATATTCAATCAGAATAACAAATACAATACAGAGAAATTCCAGAATTGAAAAGAAAGAAAGAACTTAGCAAATTCTTTGAAAATCTTCTTTGTAGATGAATCTTCTTGGAATTGTAGTTCCTCCTCTTTCAAAAATCTTCTTTCTCCTTCAAGAACTCCAAGGGATGAGAGAAATCCAGAAATGCAGCCTCCTCCCACGTTTTCCCCTCCTCAAGGTATGAAAATAAAACCCTAAAATGTGTTTAAATACTCTGCTACAGTAACCTGCTACAGTGTCCCGTATTATACATGCTACAGTGATTTGTGGAATTACATTTCTATACTTCTCACACTGTTTTGATTATAATTTTTGGTACACTGAATGGATTTATAAACCGTAAATTTCTCCAGAAAATAGACTTCGAGAGCTTTCCAACGGTATATAATATGTCATCGGTTTCATTGTATATCAATACAATTTAATCCGAGAAGATGGTTGACTAGCAGAGGTGAAAATGAAGGGTTTTACTCCATTTTTGTGCAAGTTGCTCCAAAACTCCTACAAACATCAAAACACACAAAAACATAAACATACCACGGAATATAGCAAAGAAACATGGACGAATTGATATAAAAGTAATACATAAATAGACACCTATCAAATTCCCCTCACACTTAGACTTTGCTAGTCCTCGAGCAACTAAAATGATACGAAACAAAACTAAACCGAAACAGAATCAAAGAAAAATCAAAACACACAAATGCTTCAACTTGCAAATAGGCCTCAAAGATTGTACTTAATTAAAACCCAAGGAAAACTTCAAAATAATGCACTTGATCAAGAATTTTATCTCAAAGATTAGTTTCGCTTCAATTCAATTCCTCAAGTGTGTGTGTGTAGAGCCATTCTCACCTGATCACTTGTAACCCGGATGAGTTTATGCCTGTCTCTTATACACATCTAGATGTGTATAAGAGACAGATGTGTGTATAAATGAACTCCATAGGCTTGCTTTTCAAGTCACTCTCCACTAATGTAGACATGCACAACACCAAGGATCAAATAGGACTTTATTAAGCATGTAACGTTTGGCTTGGGTGAAGGTATGATAAAGATAATAATTTGGCTCAAATCACCCACAAACACATAAATCATTCAAGACTATGTAGAGCTCAACCCGATAACACAACTTTATTTCAATTCACCAAGTTACTCCCCCAAACTTATTTAGAACACTCAATCTTTTTTTTTTGTAGAAAACAAAAAGAAAACTACACCCCCACACTTTGTTGTTTCATTCTTTTTAAGAACACTTAAGGGTATAGATCTCTTATTCTTCTTCTTTTGTTCTTTTTGTTCTTTTTTTTCTTTTTTTTTTATTACACTTCCCCTCCCCCACACTTAAACAACACATTATCCTCAATGTGTAAGTACGTGGACGATAAGTACAGATTGGCTTTTTTTTTCTTTTTTTTTTTTTACAAACACAATAGCACTCACTTGCATTGCTCATGACACATCCCAACCTCCTCTAACTTCCCAAAACCAAAACATCGCTCAAAATTTAATTGTGAATGATCTACATGCTCATAGGTAAGGGATAAACTGTTTGGAACAATTTTATTTGAGGTTAGGAAATCTTTTAGTGAGTTAACAAAGAAAAAGGCTTACAAAGGCTCAAAGGGGTAACTAGAGATCAATTTCAGTCAAGGTTGGCTATTAAGGCTCAAACGGTCCAAAGATGGCCTAAATCATTTCCCCAATGTTGCACAGCCTAGGATTTCGCCTTGAGTGACCATCCAACAAGTTCTAGAATTCATTGAAATCTAAAGAAACATTTAAATTACATAAACTTTCTCTAAGTGAACAAATAACTCAGTGATAATAGCTCAGTGCTCAATGTTGCACAAGGAATCAAAGTTAAAGCGAAAACCAATAAACATTTCAAGCACACAGATCCATGCATCATTTATCATTTTCCAAGAGTTATTCTTAATTCAATCATTATCTTATCATTGACCAACAAAATGCAAGAAAAGAGGTACGTGGCGTTGTTACACCTGAGTCAAGATTGTATATTTCAACAATCCTTAGGACCAGTAGCCCGCAGACTTAAGGTTTCCAGCCTATATACCTTTATTATGAAAGAACAAAACGAGAAACAAGACACTCCAAACAACATGAAATAAACAAACTACAGATTTATTTGGAGAGAATGCGTTTCAAGAGTTAAGGAAACCCCATATTCTTCCATTCTCAGATTTTTTCCACAATTTTTTTTTAGTCAGAACTGGTAAAGACACAAAAATACATAACAACTCTAAATTACATAAAATTAAACCTACTCATGAAATAACAAAGCCCAACAAGTCAGCAAACAAAAAAAAGTCAGTTAGAATGGGTCTAAAAAGTTTAGAAGTTAGCCTCCTTATTCAGCCACTATGGATTGAAGAGATCCAGAATGCGTTTCAAGAGAACTTAAACTTTTTAAGCCACCACTCTAAAAGCAAAGATTAGAAAATATTACCTACGGTGAAAGAAACAATCTGAAAAAACTCAAAAAAAATGATATAAAAAAAAAAACTCAAATAAACACAATAAAGAGAAAGCAAACGAAAATGAAGAAAACCAGCAGATAGAGATTACAGATGGAGCGTTAAATCCAGTTTACGCCTCTTATTGCCTTCTCCAAAACAATCTATCCGAGCCATTGTTGAATCAGGCGAATAGACGAATTCTTGTAATTTGTCAATTAACTCCCCTGCTGTTGAAGCTGTAACCAGGATTTGCCTCGCTGACTGTGAGATGAAGTTTTTTTCTACTGCTTGATCAAGAAAAGACAACAAACAATCAAAAAAATTATTGACATTTAACAAACCAATGGGTTTTCGATGGATGTTTAGCTGTGCCCAAGAGGTGATTTGAAATATCTCCTCTAATGTACCATAACCACCGGGCAAAGCTATAAATGCATCAGATTTAAGGACCATATGTGCAATACGCTCATGCATGCTAGAGACCTGTAACTCTTCCCCGATTGTGTTGCCTACGATATCTCGTACAGCTAATGGTTTAGAGATAATGCCGAGAACTTTGCTCCCTCCTAGGGATGCAGCTGTCGACAAACACCCCATTAACCCAAGACTACCCCCTCCGTAAATCAAATGAATACCCCTCGCAGCTAATGTCCTACCAAGATCAAGAGCTGCTGTTGTAAACTCTCCATCTTTACCAAATTGCGATCCACAAAATACGCATATATTTTCGAATCGCAGAATTGGTGTTTTCTCCATTTCTAAAAGTGGCTCTAAACTTGTGCAAGATCAATGTGTAGTTAGGTAATTAGCGATCAAGTGCAAGACAGGTTATAAATATGACCATTTGATGATATATCAAAATTAGATATATTACACACGTTGTTGTAAAAACTCTCAAAATTTGACACATGGGGACATACTTTCGGTGGGGGTTGCTCGATGCAGATTTATCGCCCCAAGATTTGAAAAAAAATGAGATATGCTTTCAGCGAGGTTTGACAAAACCTACACACTTGTCTCCCACGTGAAGCATGGAAAATGGAGATACACTTTCGGCGGGGGTTGACAAAACCCCCACAATTGTCTCCCACGTGAAGCATAAAAAATAGAGATCCACTTTCGGTGGAGGTTGACAAAACCTCCACACTTGTCTCCCACGTGTACTTATGCCATAGGGTAGTCATATGGTTTGTCAAAAAGAAACTTGAAATTAAAACAAACAAAATCAACAAACAACAACAACACAAAAACAACATTGATAATCAGATCAAACGAAACAAGGAAAAAAAATTCTACAACAACAACACACATTCAAATATACAAGTAGTTATGATTGTGGCTCACATCTTCCTCTGGTTTTACGTCCAGTAACGGCTGAAACGCCTTCTATGAGTAGGGGATTTGATTCCCATCCAGTTTTCTTATAAACTGGCAAACAGGGTCGTTTTTAGTCAGATTCCCAAGACTATAACACTGCAATTTATCACGAAATTGTGTCCATAGATTAAGCAATTCACGCTGAACAAGTCCACAAGAATGTGACTCGAGAGTTAACAAAACATTATCCAGCGACTCATTACTCAAAACATTATTAATAAATGAAAGTTTATCTTCTCTATTCCTGGACGCAAAACCTAATGAACGACAAGTCTGTTTACAATTCCAGCTAGCACATTTATAACATACTTGTAACCTTTTCGCTCTTCGCCTCTTGGCGTAGTAGCTTTTTCCTAGACCAGGCATGTATTTTGCGAGATTAATGTCCGGCTCACCGGACAATCTCACCTTGGCTTCGATAAGCCATCGGATATCCGCAGGCACATTTAGGAGCATCAACGCCCAAAGTCTAGTCATTCATACTTTATAAATTTTAAACACAGCATTTTGAGGAAGTGAAGGGAAAAATTTACGAAGGTTTCGATTAGGAAAGACTCAGCACCATTGAAGAGAAGGTGAAAAAGGAGAGATATTACCGATAATGCGATTGTAGTTTGTTCTTCTCCAGTTATGCACGTTCAAAACCTTTCGGACAATGGCTTCAACTCCCGTTTGAATGTTTCCTCAAGCCGTTGCACAACTGAACTCGAAGCACGGAATAATCAAATTAAACACAAGAAAAGAAAAGAAAAGAAAAGAAAATAGAGACCCATAAAAGAAATAAAAACACAAGAGCAAATGAAAGTCAAAAACAAACAACAAAGAAAATGAGACAAATGGAAAAGAGAGATAAAACCTGATCAATTATAATAGCCCATGAGAGGAATCTCCTCGAAACATAAAAAATGATAAATACTACCTTCTTTTATTTGTCTCTTTTTATTTATATTTCAAAAACATTGGGTTGCCTCCCAATAAGCGCCTGGTTTAATGTCATCAGCCTGACGTTACCTGTCCTCACCCATCAAGATAAGTTGGCTCGTAGAGAGGTACCTCATCGATATCTTGCATCACTGAATTCTCATAGTAAGGCTTCAACCTGTGCCCATTCACCTTGAATACTTTATCCGTTTTTAAGCTCTTGATTTCCACTGCACCATGGGGAAAACATTAGTAATAACAAAAGGTCCAACCCATCGAGATCGTAATTTACCTGGAAATAACTTGAGGCGAGAATGAAATAAAAGAACTTTCTGTCCCACTTCAAATTTCTTCCTGGAGATCATTTTATCATGAAATGCCTTAGTCTCTCCTGTAAATTTCAGTTTTGTTGGGCATCTCATAGGGCAGGCACCTTTCTAGTTCTTTCCAATTCTGCAGTGAAGCTTCATTTGTCCTCAGCAAGAATCCATCTCCATGTTACAAAGCCTTTATTGCCCCCACCATGCTTTGGTCGAGCTTACTGGAAAAGGTGACCATGGCTTACAATTTGGGGCTAAACCTATTACGGACGACATCCCAAAGGTGTCTTTGTAAGCAGTCCGGTATGCCCAAAGTGCATCATTCAATCGTAGGCTCCAATCTTTTCGGTTCGGATTCACTGTCTTCTCGGGAATGGACTTGACTTCTCGATTTGAAACTTCAACTTGACCACTTGTTTGTGGATGATAGGCAGTAGACACCTTGTGAGTGATGTTGTATTTCTTGAGCAAGGCCTTCCAAAATGGATCGGTTTGCAAAAAGGTTGTGTCCCTCGATCGCGCTAATCACTTGGCTCTTGGTGTTCCAAATCTCGCAAAAATGTTAGATTTCACAAAATCTACAACAACTTTAGAATCATTAGTTCTCGTAGCTGTTGCTTCCACCCATTTAGAAACATAATCCACAGCAAGTATAATGTAAACATTACCAAAAGATGAAGGAAAAGGACCCATGAAAATCAATACCCCACACATCAAAAATCTCAACAACAAGTATAGGGGTTTGTGGCATTTGATTTTTCGCACTTAAATTACCTGTCCTTTGACAAAGGTCACAATCTTTGGCAGGAACAGATATGCATCTTTTGAACAATGATGGCCAGTAGAATCCACAATCAAGAACTTCAAGGGCTGTTCTTTTTGGTCCGAAGTGACCTCCACATGCATAAGAATGACAGAAGGTTAAAATTGAATAAATTCAGATTCAGAAACGCACCTTCTTATCACTTGGTCAGAACAATGCTTCCATAAGTGCGGATCATCCCATATGTAATACTTGGCAATGGTTTTTGATCTTGTCTCTTTGAGGGCTTGAGTCAAGTTATTGTGGTAGCTTCTTGGTAATAAGTAATTAAACAATTATCTGTATACCAGGGGCTGCTATATGTAGAGACAATAATTGTTCATCCGGAAAAATTTCTTGTAACGGCAGTACATCCTCGTCATGGACAATGCGACTGAGATGGTCTGCAACTAAGTTTTCACTTTCCTTCTTATCTTTGATCTCCAAGTCAAATTTCTATAAAAGGAGTATCCGCCTGATAAGCCTTGGTTTTGCATCTTTCTTTGTGAGCAAGTACCTCAAAGCTGCATGATCAGAATAAACGGTTACTTTAGTACCAATCAAATAAAATCGAAACTTTTCTAAAGCAAAAATAACCGCTAGCAACTCTTTCTCAGTGGTAGAATAATTAAGTTGAGCATCATTTAAAGTCCGAGATGCGTAAAAAATGGCATGTGGAATTCTGCCAATTCGTTGACCCAAAACAGCACCCACAGCATAATCACTCGCATTACACATGATCTCGAATGGATGATTCCAATTTGGAGATTGGATTATTGGAGCTGAAGTCAAAGAGTTCCTTAGTTCTCAAATGCCGATTTGCATTTTCTCATCAAATTTCAATAAGGCCACACATTCTCAATAAATCTGCATACGAAGGCAAGCTACTTCGAGGAAATCTTTTGATGAAATCGACGATTTAGAAACCTGCTATGACGAGGGAAAGGCAAAACGGAACGAATAATCATCGCACACTTGTGGGAAGGGCGGTGTGGTAAGGAACATTATAAGATTCTATCTTGGATTATTTATCAACCATTCATACCTTAGCAGAAAATAACCATGTACCCATAACTATTACCCTGATCTCCCATTAAAATGAAATTTTGTTCCCAATTTAGAAAACCAAGGTTATGTCCATACATTCTTTACAAGTATATGTGTTAAGGTTTATCAAGGCAGTCATCAAAAGAAATCACCAAAAAAAAAAAAAACACTAAAGTCATACAATACATACCTCAATAATGTTCTCAACATAATCAGAGAAAATACTTACCACACACCTTGGGAAAGTGGCAGGGGCATTGCAAAGACCGAATGGCATGCGTCGATAGGCAAATGTACCGAATGGGCATGTAAATATAGTTTTCTCTTGATCTTCAGGGGCAATGACAATCTGATTATATCCTGAATAGCCATCAAGAAAACAATAATGAGAATAACCTGCTAATCTCTCCAGCATTTGATTAATGAATGGCAAAAGAAAGTGATCCTTGCGAGTTGCAGAATTGAGCTTTCGATAATCAATACAAACTCTCCACCCGGTTTGGATACGAGTGGGAACTAGCTCATTATTGTCATTTTTAACCACCGTAACACCAGATTTCTTTGGAACAACTTGGACTGGACTCACCCACTTGCTATCCGATATAGGATAAATTACACCCACATCTAACAATTTCAGGATTTCTTTCTTGACAACTACCATCATTGGAGGATTCAACCTCCGCTGTGCTTCTCGAGTGGGCTTGGATCCTTTTTCTAATAAGATACGGTGCATGCATCTGGCGAAGCTAATTAACTTGATGTCAGCAATGGTTCCACCCAATGGCTTGTTTTGTGATCAGGAAGCACTCGGACGAGTTTCTCTTCTTGTTTTCGTGCAAGGCCCATTTCTATTATAATTGGCAAAGGATCATTCTCACTCAAGAATCCATGCCTCAAATGATCTGGAAGAAGCTTAAGCTCCAAGGCAGGGGCTGACATCACAGAAGGCAGAATTTTCTCATTAGATAAAGGAAATTTCCAATGTGTTTTTTTTTTTAATTTGGAAAAACAATACATACCTGTTGTGGTGATTGATAGTTATAGTCTCATCCTAAAGCTTGCCACAATCTGTTCCCATTCTTTAGACACATGTATCCAACTTTCCTGGTTCTTTGAAACTTTCTGTCCTTATGTGTTCACTAATGGCTACTTCAAATTCATCTTTGTGAGTTAACTCAAAAAATTGTTGTGCCAAAGAATCAATGACATCAACTGCAAAGACAGAATGTAAGTCAGTAGGGTATCTCATTGCCTCAAAAATATTGAAGCGAATCACCTCGCCATCAATTCCATGGTGAGAGTGCCATCATGAACATCAATCTTGGTTCGGGCAGTTTTCAAGAATGGCCTCCCTAAAAGAATTGGTGTGGGATTGGGAGACGTTTCATCCTCCATTTCCAGAACATAAAAGTCTGCTGGAAAAACCAATTGATTCACCTGCACAAGCACATCTTCCACAACTCCCTTGGGATATGCACATTAGAACGATCAGCAAGTTGAATTACAATACCAGTTTCCGCAAGAGGTCCAAGATTCAAAGAAGCATAAATAGAATATGGCATGACATTAATAGATGCTCCTAAATCTAACATAGCTCTTTCAAACTTGGTATTACCAATGGTGCATGGAATGGTGAACGTACCTGGATCTTGCATTTCGAGGAATTTTTCTTTGCAATACAGCTGAAACATTTTCCCCCACACTTACCTTCTCATTTCCTTTCAACTTCCTCTTGTTGGTGCATAACTCTTTGAGAAATTTTGCATAACGAGGCACTTGCTTGATAGCATCCAGAAGTGGTATGTTTACCTCGATCTTGCGAAAAGTTTCCAGGATTTCTTTTTCTTGTTCCTCTTCCTTGATTTGCAAATCTGCTGGGAAAAGGATGGCAGGGTAACATGTGACGAATGAAGTTTTAGGATTTACCTTAGAATGTGATGTTGTTCATGGTTAGAAAAGTGGTATCATCCCCTTAATCAATTTGTGATTTCTTTGGTGGAATCTATAATTGCTTTCCACTTCTCAAAGTTACAGCACTAGCATTCTCTCTTGGATTGATCACCGGCTGAGAAGGTAATTTTCCTGAGCTTTGACTCTCAAATTTGCTTATGTTAGTGGCCAATTGTCCCATTTGATTTTCCAGGTTTTGGATACTTGCCCTAGTTTCCTGCTGAAATTGCATTGTTTTAGTGGCAAGTGCTTTAACAATATCCTGGAGAGACATACCTGAATTTTGTGGAGCTGGTTGTGGTGCTGGTTGTGGTTGTGCTTGAAATGGTTGCTGCACCCTTGGTTGATTGAAACCTGGTGGTCGATTTGGTATGGCATATGGGGCAATTGGTTGACGATTCGCATATCTTAAATTAGGGTGATTCTGTCTCATTCAGCCATTGCTAAGTATTGGGAATAGGGCATACCTTTGCACTTGGTTTGTCCTGAAATATCCACCCATGGCATTGGTTATTCTGTATCTCCTTCTTGCCAAAGTTGACATATGTCGGTTATGGATGGGTTCCATGGCAGAAACATTTACTCCATATGCATAGATTGTTGCATTATTGTTCCTCACTTTAGCATTTTTTTTTACAAGAGATGGTAAGTCACAAAGTTGTTGTTCAATGTTTGAAGTACTTACCTCATTTACTCTTTTTGATAGTTGTGGCTCAAAATGACTGCTGAATTGTTGGGAGTTCGCTGCCATGTCACTAATCAAACGTCTTGCCACATTCGGTGTTTTATTAACTAGTGCTCCACCACTAGCAGCATCAATGATACTCCTTTCCATGGGTAGGAGACCCTCATAGAAATATTGAATTAGGAGTCCATCACTAATTTGGTGGTTTGGACAGCTAGCACATAACCTCTTAAATCTCTCCCAATAATCATGAAGTGATTCTCCATTGTGTTGTCGAATGCCACTAATATCTTTTCTAATATTTGTAACTTTCGAGGCTGGAAAGTATTTCTCCAAAAAGAGTTTACTCATCTCATTCCAAGTGGTAATGGTACCTGGTAGTAGGTAGTATAGCCAATCTTTTGCCGAATCTGCTAATGAGAATGGGAAAGCTCTCAATTTAATTTGCTCTTCAAAAACGCCGGTTGGCTTCATACTTGAGCATACCACATGAAATTCTTTGAGGTGTTTGTTCGGATCCTCTCCTGCAAAACCATGAAATGTAGGAAAGAGATGAATCAGTTCAGATTTAAGTTCAAAATCTATCTCAGAATTGGTGCTTATGCATAGCGGTTGTTGATCAATAATTGGAGCCGCTAACTCCTTAAGAGTCTGATCGTTTTTCATCGCCATTGCTTCCAATTCAGATTTGATTGAACTGCAAGAAGATGGGAGGGAAGTATGTCGTGCAAGGTCAAATTCTGGAGGTGGAGTTGAAATTGACCGATTTAGCCTTAAATTCGAGGATTGGGGAAACTCCTTAATTCTCTTAAGTCGTTGATCCGCTTCTCCCTCGGACATAAAAGCCTAAACACAAACAATCAGGAAATAACAATCAAGAATCAGTAGTAAAAATAGAATACCAAATTGATTAGAAAATCAATCCCCGGCAACGGCGCCAAAAACTTGATGCGTTCGAAACTAGCAAGTATACTAGTCGCCCAAGTAATAAAGTAGTAAGTAAGATATCGTTCCCACGAGGATTGATTCTAATTGAATTTGTTATTTCCAGCAACAATAAACTAAACAGGGGGGTTTTTGTTGATTGATTAAACTAAACTTTAATAC
The DNA here is from genome assembly GCA_013180625.2 of Boswellia sacra. NCBI lineage: Eukaryota > Viridiplantae > Streptophyta > Magnoliopsida > Sapindales > Burseraceae > Boswellia > Boswellia sacra. Next base: position 90,797 of record SNVD02008628.1, read on the forward strand.
GAAAGCAAAATGAAGAATACACAACGCAAAGTTAAATGGAGTGAAAAATCAATGAGAGACACTTGGTTAAGGGTTCTTTCTCTGCCACAAGATATGAATTTCTGAATTAACATAGAATTGTTATCCAATTACAGCATTGAAGTTATCAACCGTAGATAACAACAAGCTCTGTTATCCCAATCTTTCCTACTTTGTTGTTAAATAAAACAAGCTCTTTATTTAATCTCTATCCATTAAACAACCTAGAACAAGCTCTCTAAGTTTAATTCAATAGAAGCATTACGATGATAAAGATAGGTTGATCTAAGCAATAATCACACAAGTTCGGATTATTTAACCTAGGTTGTATTTTCCAATTGCAATCTCTGATCACAATTTTGCTACAATGATTGGAAATTCATGACAATTACGGATCAAGATTTCTAATCTAGCAATAGACAACAACAGATTATATTCAGTTGGCCATTCCAAATACAATCAGTAAGCAATCATAAGCATTAGATATGAAAAAATACAAGCAACTTCAATTAGAGAATTGGATAACAATTTCTTACACAATCAACTCACAAAATCCATATCAAGGGCTTTGAATCACCCTCAACCAATTCAAATTTAGTTACACATATTCAATCAGAATAACAAATACAATACAGAGAAATTCCAGAATTGAAAAGGAAAGAAAGAACTTAGCAAATTCTTTGAAAATCTTCTTTGTAGATGAATATTCTTGGAATTGTAGTTCCTCCTCTTTCAAAATCTTCTTTCTCCTTCAAGAACTCCAATGGATGAGAGAAATCCAGAAATGCAGCCTCCTCCCACGTTTTCCCCTCTTCAAGTTATGAAAATAAAACCCTAAAATGTGTTTAAATACTCTGCTACAGTGACTTGCTACAGTGCCCCGTATTATACATGCTACAGTGAGATGTGGAATTATATTTCTATACATCTCACACTGTTTTGATTACAACTTTTGGTACACTGAATGGATTTATAAACCGTAAATTTATCCAGAAAATAGACTTCGAGAGCTTTCCAACGGTATATAACATGTTATCGGGTTCATTGTATATCAATACAATTAAATCCGAGAAGATGGTTGACTAGCAGAGGTGAAAATGAAGGGTTTTATTTCATTTTTGTGCAAGTTGCTCCAAAACTCCTACAAACATCAAAACCACACAAAAACATAAAAATACCAAGGAATATAGCAAAGAAACATGGACAAATTGATAGGAAAGTAATACATAAGTAGACACCTATCATCATTCGATCTACTCATCTAATGCAAAAGCAAACCATCCAAAAACCATTTATCGTAGTGTAACATAATAAATACATTGGATCTAAAATTTCTAGTATGCAATGAATTATAGTTCAGATAATATCACCATACACCAAAATTACCTTAGTGAATGTTTCTCCTTGGTTCAATAGATAGAGAAGCTTAGTAATGACCTGCAATAAGACCTCGCATCAATACCCAATACAAACAAAAGCTGTTTCTATTCGATGAATAATATGACTATAGATACAGAATAAAGTCGAATACATAAAAAACCTGAGAGCATCTTCTAGCATCAAGCTGAGGGTCATTGAAGACTCTAGCCTCTTGCAGAATCGCTCCCTTCTCAATCCCCAAAAATAGAGAGTACTCAGCTGTTTAATAATACATCAGAAAGATTCGATTTCTTCAAAGCAATAAGCTAGAAGCTACATATTAGCTAAAACCAATCAAGTGATAAAAATGAATAAACAACCAAATCCAAATACTTAACATTTCCTGTCAGATCAACTAAAATTAACTGTAATTACAAACAATTAACAATCCACATTTCGATTTAAACATGCGAAATCAAAAACTAATCAGATCAACTAGAACGAAACAGAATCCACTAAAACGACAATGTATAATCCCTATACTGGATCTAGAGGCACAATTGAATGAACATAACTTCATAGATCTGGAGCCCATTAGCTGATCTAACAGTAACAACCTAAGATTCATACCTTCATCATCACGATCGTCGTCTTTCTTCACGAAAGGTTGAGCCATTTTTTAATTGAGTAGTTGAATCTCTGAGATTAGGAATTGAATCTACGAGCTCTCTCTACGTGTGTTCTCTGTTAAGAACAAAATTCATATTTGTATTACTAACCAAAACCATAAGCGCAAGAGTCTCAAAAGCAGCTTGGACGACGTTGTGGAAAAAGAAGCGAGAGGCCATCCAGATGGCCTAGTGAGGGGTGGCGGTCGAAAAGGTAATTTGTGTTAATAGAAGGGAGAGATGGAGGAGTGACGGGGCCCCTAGAAGCAGACATTTAGAATGAAAAATGAAAGGAGGGAGTGGCATGTTTGGAAGAGAGAGAGAGAGAGAGAGAGACCGTGGAAGGGTGAAGGCATGATATGGCATATATGTATATTTTAGGGTTGCGGCAGTGAAAGGGGTGAGACTTAAGAGAAGAGAAAATGATAAATATATTTAAATAAATCAGTATCATTTCTGCCTAAACGCTCGACACTCGAATCCGACACTCGACACTCGACACTAGATAAGAGTGAAAATAATTTTGTCGACTGTCGGATACATTATCCGAAGAGTTTACAGTGTCGGATTTTGTATCCACTCGACAAAATTGTTTTCTCTTTCATCTGATATGTTGAGTGTCGGCTATCCGACACATCTCGAGTGTCGAACTCGAGTGTCGGATGAAGAACCCATCTCTGCTTGAGGCTCCTTATTTTGTACGCCCTCATGTTGAGCGGCTAGGGTGTTGAGGGCCTTCCTCTTTGGGCAATCCCGCACCCAATGAGGGCCCTCACAAATGAAGTAAGGACTTTTGGGTGTAGGGGCATTGGACTTACCTTTGTTAGGCGTGTCACGCTTGTCTCCCCCAGATGGTTTACGTGCACCACCTTCCTTTCAAGTATGGTCTTTCTTGGTATTCTGCTCTCCCCCACCTTTTCCATGGTTGGGCTTCCTCTCCTTGGATTAGGAAGAGTAATCTATGAGGGATTCGGCCACGGCTATGGCATCATCAAGACTTTGCACGCCGCACCTTTCAAGTTCAACCCCAATCCTTGAGCCCGTCAAGAAAGTAGAAGAGAGAGTCTTTTTCGGACATACCTTCGATTTCAAGGATGATGGTGGTTAAATCTTTGATGTACTCTCGAATGGTGTCGCTTTGCTTCAATCGACAGAAGCAACCTCTTGCCTCTTTTTCGGCATTGCTAGGAGAGAAGTGCTTCCGAAGTTCTCTCTTGAAGTCCTCCCATGTGCGAATGGAGAAGATGCCTCTGCCGGCATCGCTATGCTTACAACGCCACCACAATTGGGCTGCATCTCGTAGGAATATGGGCGCAATGCCGATCCTCGAAGCATCATCATGGACACGTTTGGCTTTGAATTATTGCTCCAAGCCGAAAAGGAAGTTTTCAACTTCCGTGACATTGCGAGTGCCATTGTATGTGGCGGAGTAGGCACGTGCATGGTGCTTAGATCGCTTGTGTAAGACGGGTTAGCACGATTACATTGATGCTTCTCCCATTCCGTGCGAGTTTCCTCCACTTCCACACGGATTGCTCGCAACTCATGCTCCACAAAGGTCCGCAAACCGATGAGCTCTCATGTAAGGTTATGTAGCTCATTTTCATAGGCATTGCTAAACTCAAGGATGTTGGACTTTGTTGCTTGGGTTATCTCTCCATAATCCGTCTTTAGGCCTTTGAAACGGTCAGAGAGGCCCTTAATTACATTGTCTATCCCCGAGATAGCTTGCTTTATGCTAGCAACACGAGGCTCTAAAGACTCCGAGGGTGGAGCTTTGGACTTACCTCGTTTTTCTTGTGGGCATGGTTGAGGTTGCTCCTCTCATCCACGAACTTGCTACTTCATGGTCACTTCAAGGTCGGATGCCATGCTCTTATGCTGGAACTGTGCTCTGATACCAACTGTCACGAGCTTAGAGGTTTGCGCAACACGCTCGTGCGGTACTTAGGCAACTTGACTCAAAAGTTGCTAAGTAAGCCTTGATGTTTGCTTTCTCGCTCAAGGAGAAGAGAGGATCGTTGAGCCAAAGAGCCCGTAGGCAAAGAAGAGAAGAGATGAAAAATGGAGACAAGTATTGCTAAGTAAAAGAGCTTTGTATTGCAATAGAGAACTCTTTACAATGCTTGGATTTGTGTGGAATTGTGTGAATTCTTGGATGATTTACAAATAAGCATTGGAGGGGTTTATTTAGTGAATCACCTCTCAAATGAATGGCTAAGATCTAATGCATCTAAGGTTCCTAATTCATTCATCTACTAAATTATCTAGATATGTACAAGAAAGTATTATCTACTAAATTATCTAGATAAATACAAGAGATAATTCTAGAAACTTATCTTACTAGAGAATTCTAGAATATGGGCTTGGGCTTGGGCTTTCTAGAAGCTAGGCCAAGCCTTTAGGCATATTTGACCACTCTAACAAGTAAATTAGGCGGGCCGTAACATTAAGCCTTTAAAAAATGGCAAACTTAACAATAATTTTAAAAACTTTTGAGTCTAAAATAATTTGTCCAAATCTCGAGGATGTTGGTGTTAATTCTAATTAAGAGATTTTTGAATCACATAGATGTATCTACCAAAGTGAATAGGCTTCAAACGGAACAATTTTTTGGATAAAAGTAAGTTAATAAATTAAAAAAATGATTCAGTTGTACTACACAATTATCTTTTCATGACATTGATTTATCAAGTAATTGGATTTAAAAAATATATATATATCATTTCTATGATGTCAACACTCAAGATGAGAAGGTTATACACATCTGTTTCTGTTAATAAAGTGATCTCATCGTAAAACAAACAATCATATTTAACGAAGAAATTTCCAATTTCTAGCAAAGACAATGAAGTTCGTCACGTGAGATTGAGCACATGAGGCCAAGATAAAATAAAAATCATTTTCATTACTGACCCACAAATTGTCTGATAGGAAGCCCTTAGCTGGAAGATCAAGATTAGAATTCACACCACAAAATGACACTATCACACAATCATTCATTTATAATCATAACAAAACCTCGCTGCTTTTTCGTCAACATTCATTTCATTTTACCGCTTTGAAAACTCTACAGTTAATTATATCCCCGCAAGATTTACCAAATTTCCTCTACCAACCTAAATTCTTTATGCATATATATGTCGAAAATACTCTTCGTAATCAAACTTCAACTTATCATTGCCCCACTTCATATAAATTATATGCGCATAAAACCTTAATCATTCATGCATGACATATTTATAGACATATCGTTCAAACTATCAAACATCAAACGTTAAACCTTTTTCAAATATATAAAGGAAAAAAGATCAGAGCACAAAAGTTAAAAACTTTCCACCAAAATTTTCAAGCCAATTAAAAAATAAACTTGCCTAAAATTTTGAGTTGTAATCCGAAAAGATGGAAAGGGAGCCGTCATATAAAAAGTAATACTAATAATAATTATTTACAGAGATCAATACTTCAAATTTTGGATGGATTTGTTTAGGAGAGTTAAATCTAGTGATGGCCATTTTTCACATGACATGTTAATATGACACGAGTATGATACGAAATTAGCGGTTTAGTGTTGATACGATTATTAATTGAGTCATATTAGTGGTACGATACTCGATATAATTAATAAATATGTCGGATTCGTGTTTAGGGTGTTCAATAAGCCAACACCTTCAATGCCACGAATAGTTAAATATATTATTTTGATTCTTAACTTGGAAATTCATTTAATGATATGAATTGTTACTTACTTTCAAAAAATATATTATAAATCTGAAAATTTTATTTTATGAAATAAATTAACCCATATAATAGCAAATTAGAATGATTTCAATTATTTTTTATACTAATAGTTGTTTATATTCTCATAATAATTTTAATTGATAAAAATATATAAAATATAATTAATCATGCATAAATGAGTTAAATGATTAAGTAAATCGTGTGAGTTAAATATGATACAATTATAATACGTGAGTGATACTTTTAATAACCGTATCATATTCATATTTCATGTTTTGATACTAATAATTAAATGGATTAAATCCATGTTAGCTAAAATTTTATTAATTCATATCCTAATACGACATAAATACCAAATACGAATTACTGCCTCTAGCTAAACCCAGCAAAAACCATAAAAATCTTGGGTTGCATTATTTAATTTAAAACCCAAACTAACCCTCAAATTTTAATTTGGCTTTTCGAGTTAGGGATAAGATGACAATCCTATTGAACGATTTGAAGAGTATGGCAAAAGGACAAGAGGGAGTTTGTTGAATATCTAAAACTAAAGGAGGTCAGTGAATTTTTTGTGAAACACAGGGGGAAAGCGACAAAAGAATTACCCATTCAATAATTATGGAAGTACTGCATAACGTTACTGTTTTCTTGGCTCGGCTGGTAATTTACATGCAGCAAGGTGCAAGTTGATTGAAAAATTTGAGAGAGATGGCTAGGCATTTGGTTGTTGATGCATGGATAAGAGAAGCTCAAGAGGCAGCAAAGTTGGTGGAAGATATAGAAACCAGAGTGAAGATAAGCAACAACAACGTAAGCTTAGAGCAACAGCAGCAGCACAAGCTTATTGGTGATGACATTGCTCGATCCTAGCTTTTGGAAGTTGGAGTGAAGCTTGATCGTCTTAAATCACTCCTCCACAACCCACCTTCTAAACCTATTCTGTATGTTTTAATATTGTTGCACTTGTTGACTGTCTGTTTCATCAATTTCTAAGTATGCTTCTCTACTTGATCATGATGTTGATGATTGTGTTAGATTATATGCTAACAAAATTAATACTGTAGATTGCAGTGGAAAGTAAGCATTGAATTAATCGTCATATAATTATGTGCATATTGCAATGATATTAAATGCAAATTTGGGTCCTTGAATCATAGATTGTGCTGTAGTGGTAGTGGTGGTGGTTTGTAATCTGGTAGTGCAGTGCATTTACAGAACCAGTGAAGAATTGGAATACCGATGGAAGATGCTCTCGGATATCCAGTTGAGAACAAAATCACTGGCCCTCTGCCTCTATGTAGTCCCGTCACCAAGCAGAAGCAGGTATATATATGGTTTTGATTTATGGATGATAATTCTTTCTTGTATTAGATCAGGTAGACTTCGTCCCATTGCATTCAAATTTCGTAACTGTAATGGGCATAGACAATTTCTTCAATTTTACTGACAAATTGTTTTATCACATCCAAAAGGGTGAGAATCCGATAATATCTTTAGCACAACCTGCAATTTAGTCTCAAGTTTTTGACTCGTACATTGAAGAGCCCTTCAATTCTGGTAATTCCTAATTGAATTGTTAGAATAGTTGGAGGTCAGTTTGATGAAGAGGCTCATGAAGAAGCAAAATGAGCTAGGATTTATACAGATCATGCCAAGCCACATAAATGTGTGATTGTATCATAAACCTGTGGTTATCATCATGAATTGAAATCGATGAATTCACCTAACAGGCGCCATTCTTTTACTATTAGACTTAGGACTGACTTCATTGTGGTTAGTAATGATTTAATTATTATACACATCAAAAGAGGCAGATTAGTGAAGTTTTTTCGGCGATCTATTTTGTCAGTGTTATGCTGTTGGATGACCTTTTAATTGCTATAAACTATTCTACATCTCCGCTTCTTTGCAGGTCAGGAGGCTCACATCTTGCAGATCCCAAACAAACCAACAGAAATGCCACCAACTATACCCATGGTATGACTATATTTGTGCAAATGTATCTTAATATGACATTGTTTAGATCTGGTTTGTGTCTAAGGATTGTAGACTCTCTGGTTAATATCCATAAGAGAGGGCAATGGAGAGACTGAGACATGTCTGAAAATGAGAAAACAAGACTTTTGATTCAACACCTATGCACCACCTTATGATGTTTGAACGTGAGCAATCAGAAATTCTTAACTTAATATAACATCTGTGGACACACGAAAAAAGACCTTCAATCTCGGCGGACGGGAAGGCCTCAGGATGCTGTAGGGGCTGTAATTTAATTTTGGTTTGTATATATTCTGATGCAGATCAAATTAAGGCCTCATTTGCCAAAACTGAACCAGATTTGCTCAATCCTCTTCTTGTAAGTTTCTGTAACTACTTGAGATACTGAACTTGAAATTTGGCGTTTTATGCATTTGATGGTCCAAAACATGTTTCTGTCCTGCAGTCCGATGATGCAACCCAAAGTCATGTGGAGGCATGGGTTGTTTGTAAGTGAACTATTTTATCATTTAAGCTGTAATTTTCTCCACTTTGCTGAACAACTTTTTTCTTTTTCTATTTTTGTGGATGAGCAGATCAAACACTGTGGTTCTATTGTTTCAATCGATTTATTTAGGAAGGTCTTTCATTTCATCTGTGTAATTCTTGGAGCAGTAGCATTTCTATTTATCTTGGTTATCCTCTGTACAGCTATATAAATTACACACTCGTGTCGTGATTTGATCCAAAGATGGTTTTTATTTTTTATTTATTTTTCGCAAAGTATTAGTGCTTTTATTGGAGAAAAAAGGTATAAGCTGTTTGGAGTTTAGCATTTCTGGAACAGATCAGAAGGCTTTCCTGCGGTTGACAATGTATACTTATATGATAAAATTAACTAGACATAGAGAAAATTGTAGTATCACTATTATTCCATCTGAAGCCTCCTAGATATTTCATACAATATGATTTAATCAAATTTTGTAAGGTGTGACTCTGTAACTATTGTTTTTTATAAGTATGAAGAAACTCTATTATATTATTGATCTTTTCCCCACTGCTCTATCTTTGTGGAAGTGACTTGTAAAAGGCTTACAAATATTCTTTTGCTGGAAGAAGTGACAGTTCTCAGAAAATGCTCTTGCAATGTGAACTCAAAGCATGAGGTCAATTGTTATCATACAAATACTGTAACAAATCCTCTTTGAACCCAAATCTTGAAAACCCTTGGCAAAGAGGATATGTCTGCAACATATTGTGAATAAAAGGTTTTTGGTGGAGCAAACTGTTTTATTATACACAAGGAGATGTATCACCTCTGCAGGGAAGCCGCAAGACACAATTTATAGATAAATTTTCTTGTTTCCTCATTTATATATTTATTATTTGGCCGATGAAACCAAATTCCTTTTTTTTTTTTTTAGCCTTAGAACTATTCAACTCATGTCATTCTACTCGGAAGAGATGGACCACAAAGATAAAAGATGCGAAGTTGGTGAAATATTTGGCCATAAAAATTGTTATAATGGTACTGACTGCAATGATGCAATGGATTGGAAACTATGGCTTGAGTTACAAGGGTAAGATGTGAGAGGCGAAATAACAGTTAGAGATCGGCTGAAGAGTACATAGAGGTCTTGTTGTCGTCTGGGGAGGGTTCGCTCCTCCTACATTTGAAAAAGGACGAAAAGACATGGCACCAAAAACAAAAATTGTTTATGGAACCTTTAGCCTGGAATGGAACTGAAATGAAGCCAGAAAAAGTATTCTACAATTCAAAATTGTCTAAGCAAAGCAACATCTCTTTCTCTCTCTCTGCATGAGTTTCCTGCCCCTCTATATTGTTCCATTCTTTTCACCTACCATGAAGCATTCCCATCTCTCCAGATGGGGTGGTTGCAATCCCTCTTCTCCCCATTGAGGAAGCTCTGGTTTCGGATGCATTCAGCTCATAGAAAGAGTAATTATATACTTTACTCTGCACTTTGCTCTTTCATTTGCAGCTTGATTCTCTTCTCTTTCTCTTTTGGTTTCTTTTCAAATACTCGTTAATGCATTATAAATACCATATGTTTGCACTCTTCTGATTGCACCTAGCTTACGCATTGTCAAACATTTGAAAAACTCTCACCTCACATCTATGCACCAAACATGTTTACTAATTATACCATATATGCATAGACTAATTGATAGTCTCTCTGATCTCTCTCACACACACATGGATACACACGCAAACGGGTGAAAAGTATCGGAGATTAGCAGATAAATAGCATTGAGTTCTTAATCCTTGTAGCACAATAACTGATGCCGATATTATTAGCAATATTTTTAGTGCAATGCACCTTACAGATGTATGCCTAACTACGAACTTCCCATCTCTTATCTTTCTCATTTTTGACCAAAATTGTTGCTTCATTTTATTATTATTATTTTTTTGTGATTTTACAGATAGAGGCATATACATTTTGTACGAGGATGTGAAGTCTTGCCCATGTGAAGATGTGCATGTCCTCTGGTCCATACTGGTAGAGTCCCATACAACCTCCATGCCATCACAACATTAAAGGCCACTTGCTTCAAGACTTCAATGGGGATTTGCTATGTTATTGCTGCGTCCAGTAATGTTACCAAGCCAGTAATTGCAGTTTTAATGATGCTATTGATCATCAATAATTATTGTAGTAGTATAACTATAACCCTTCTGGAATAGTTTAGCAAAGAGTGAATTGAAGCACTTATTAGGGGATGACTAGAAATTTAGCTGTTATGTACATGTATTTTCTATTGAAATATCGCACATTGATCTGTTCTAGAAATTAAGCTGATTTTGCTTGACATAATGTTGAAGGAAGTAAAGTAAGCTGGTTGGTATGTCTATTTTTGGCAGTTGGGGTTGTAGTTTGGTTCTTTCCAATACTGTGATGACGACTAACTTTATAGCTTGAAGTTTATTAGAATTTGATGGGAGAACTTACATGTGAATTTGATTGTGAAACAATTTTATGCTGCATTGATTATGATGTTAGTCAAACTTCAATTCTAGATTAAGCAACAAATATGAAAGACATCGCTTTCACCAATTCAGAAACTTTGAGAGCTTGAACAAACAAATGATCGAATTACTATAATTATTTTTAATTCAAATGGCTTAACTGCAATAAAAGCTGAATATATATAAGACAAGTTATGCATTCAGAATTGTTAGCTATAATCGTTCAATACAGTTAGTTAATATTGTTAGTCTGTTAGCTGGTGTTGTTAACTTTGTTTGCTGATTCTGTTAGCTTTGTTAGCAGATTTACAATTATTTATAATTAGTTACAATTTAACCAATTAGAGTTTGACAGTTGTCCAAAGCTTTTGTATATATATGTGTACTAAACAGTGTTGATAATTCAATCGATTGAAGTATCTTTCAAGGCTTAAACTCAAAGTTTCCTAATTCTAATTTGGTATCAGAGCCATGGGAGAATCTCTTAACATTTCTCTTGGTCATTTTCCTGGAAACACAAATTCTCAAAATTCAACTTTCTCTTCATCTCTCAATTCTTCAAATCCGTTGATACTACCAGCAGCTCTTCCTACTACTTCTATCAAACTTCAACGAGGCAATTATGGTTTTTGGAAGTCTCAGATCCAATCAACGTTGAAAGCCTACAATCTTGAAAGCTTTATTGATGGAAGTCATCATTGTCCTTCTATTGTTATCACAAATCAAGATCAATCCAGTGCAGATCCAGCAAGTGTGATCACTTAGATCAATTCTGAACATGTTAATTGACAACGATCTGATCAGTTTGTTTTAAGCTGAATGTTATCTTAAATTTCAGAATCCATGCTCAGCTATGCTGTTAGATGCAAGACATCTCTTGAGGTTTGGAAGTCTTTAGAACGCTTGTTCAATACTGAATCAAAGCCAAAAGCTATGCATATCAAGCACCAACTCCAAACAACTAGGAAAGGCTCTCTTTCAATCTCGGACTATTTTCTAAAAATGAGGTCATTTGCTAATACCTTGTATGCTATAGGCACTGAGATAACAGATTTTGATTTACTGTTACACATTCTTGATGGACTAGGACCAAAATATGATGCTATTGTTGTTAATATTACCTCTAAAGTTGGATCTATTTCATTAAAAGAGGCACAATATCAGTTACAAAGCTATGAACTAAGATTAGAGCAACACAATCTGGCACAAGTGGTTCATATAGGATCTAGTGCTCACCTTGTAAATAGAATGCCTCAGTTTGGTACTAATATTCAAACTGGAAGAACTCCTTTTAGTTCTAATTCTAGAGGCAGAGGCAGAAATAGAAATTTCTATGGTAGAGGAGGCAACAATACAAGAGGTTATAATGTCACTAATTCTCATCCAGCTACTGATGGAGGTTCTAATGGTCTTTTCCTCCTGTCTCTTTCTCCAATTTTCAGTTAAATAACTTTCAACCTACATCAGACTTTATTCAACCATACAGTTTTGCTAACACTCATCCTATAAATTCTGCTATAAATTCTTCCGTATCACCTTCACCAAATTCTATATCTCCAACATCCCCACATCAGCAGTCATCATTATCATCACAACAACAACTACCTACTTCTCTACCATCTCCTGTTAACACTCATCCTATGCTGACAAGGGCAAAAGCTGGCATTTTTAAACCAAAGGTCTATCAATGTAGTACTTCTTTATCTGAACCAACATCAGTTGCTCAAGCTTTGCAAGATCCTAATTGGTTACAAGCTATGCAAATTGAATTCCAAGCCTTACAAGCTAACAACACATGGTCACTGGTTCCTCCCACTATAGATATGCATATTGTTGATAATAAATATGTATTCAGAATTAAGTATAATCTAGATGGCAGTGTGCAACGTTATAAAGCTAGATTGGTTGCTAAGGGTTTTCAACAAACCCCGGGAATGGATTACTTTGACACCTTTAGTCCTGTTATCAAGCCCTCCACCATTTGAGTTGTTCTTTCTTTGGCAGTCACTTATCAATGGGATATACAACATATAGATGTAAACAATGCTTTTCTTAATGGTGATCTCCAAGAGACTTTTTTATGGCTCAACCAGCAGGTTTTGTTGACTCTAGTCATCCTGACTATGTTTGTCACTTACACAAGTCTCTCTATGGTTTGAAGCAAGCTCTTAGAGCTTGGTTTGACAAGCTTAAAGGTGCATTGCTTCAGTGGGGGTTTCAGGTGTCTAAATCTGATACAAGTCTCTTCATTTTCAAGGACAAGGCCAAGATTATACTAGTGTTGGTCTATGTTGATGATATATTAGTTACTGGAAGTTGTAAATCTCAACTACAATAGGTTATCTCAGACATAAATACACAGTTTGCCTTGAAAACTTTAGGTTCAGTGAGCTATTTTCTTGGCTTTGAAATTTAGAGATTAGCTGGTTCTTTGTTGCTTACTCAGAGTAAGTATGCTACTGACTTACTTAAGAAAAGTAATATGTTTAATGCTAAAGCAGTAACGACTCCTATGGTCACTAATGCAAAGCTTGCTGTAAATGATAGTCCTGCATTTGAAAATCCAAGTGTTAATAAGAGTGTTTTTGGTGTATTACAGTATTTGTCCATGTCTAGATCTGATATCTCTTTTGTAGTGAATAAATTGAGTCAATTTCTACAATCTCCAACAGAAAACATTGGCAAGCTTGCAAAAGAGTTTTGAGATATATCAAGGGGATAATTGATCGTGGTCTTGTGTTTCAACTAATGGATTCTTTGACTCTAAATGGCTATAGTGATGCTAACTGGGCCAACTCTTTAGAAGATCAAAAATCTGTTTCAGGATGTTGCATTTATTTTGGCAATAATCTCATCTATTGGAGTTCTAAGAAACAGAATGTAGTTGCGCGTTCCTCTACAGAATCTGAATATAGAGCATTATCTTCAACAGCCATAGAAATCATCTGGTTGCAAAGTTTATTAGTAGAACTTGGTTTTCAACTTGATGATGTTCCTGTGTTATGGTGTGATAACAAAGGTGCTGAGTGCTTGACTGCCAATCCTGTGTTTCATGTTAGGACCAAACACATTGAAGTTGATATTCATTTTATCAGAGAGAAGATACTTGCTAAGCACCTTGTTGTTAAGCATATCTCTACTGTAATGCAGAATGCTGATATTCTCACTAAACCTTTGTCAAGTTCTTGGTTTGATGCTGTCAAGCATAAACTTATAGTTCAAACTTTGGATCAAGCTTGCTATGGTAGTTCTAAGACTACCCCAGCTGCACTTGAAGGGGCATGTTAGCTATAATCGTTCAATACAGTTAGTTAATATTGTTAGTTTTTTAGCTGGTGCTGTTAACTCTGTTTGTTGATTCTGTTAGCTTTGTTAGCAGAGTTACAATTAGTTATAATTAGTTACAATTTAATCAATCAAAGTTTGACAGCTGTTCAAAGCTTTTTGTATATATATGTGTACTAAACAGTGTTGATAATTCAATCGATTGAAGTATCTTTCAAGGCTTAAACTCAAAGTTTCCTAATTCTAATTAGAATTGAAAAATTTATCATTTTTTTAAAGTAAAATTTCTAACTTTCTATGAAAGTTTCATGTTATTACAACTTTTGATTCTTTTTCTATTAAGTTCGGTCATGACAACAAAAATAATAGTAATAATGATATGGAAAATTGGAGGGTAGGTGAAAGTGGAGACTTCATTTTAGTACGAATATTAGGTTTGATATTGATGTGTTACAAATGCCCAAAATGGTTAGTAGGTTGGTTGGGCTGGCTTCGTTGTTTTACCAATGTTCAATGAGAATGGACATAACATCTCTACTTATTTTTTAAACATTTCTCATTTATAAATGAAGAAAAATCTTTTGGATACATCAAGATGGTACTCGTGTACCATGTATTAAAAAAACGATAACTACGGTGGTTGAAAATTGTAAACTTGATGTAGGGATGACAATTGGACCTACCAAGTCTGTAGACTTGTTCTGTCCTGCACGGATGGGGCGGGGCATGATCCTCCCCTAGGGTAGTTAGGGGTCCATGAATTCAAAATATCCATTACACTTTTACATGATTTAGTTATATAAAAGATTTGGGGTGGCCAAAATAATATAACCTAATATATACTATTTATTATATTAAATTAATTAAATATTATTTAAATAGGAATATAATATTTTCTAATTAAACAAATTTTTTTATAAATAAATTTTTATTAGAGGAAGAATTATTATCCTATATATTAAATATATAGGAAAGTAGTAAACATTCTCACTCCTCTAGTTTTTAATATAATTGTATTTTTTATTATGAATATAGTTAAGACTAGATTTCATAACCAAAATAAAAGATGAATTTCTCACTAAAACTTTAGTTGCATATATTTAAAGATGAATTGCCAAAAAATTTAGCATAGAATCAATTATGAGAAATATGAAACAAGGTCGAATTGTTTTGTAATACATGACTAAGTTGATACAATTATTATAATTTTTACATGTTATTGATATTAATAGTATTATTTTTATTATTTTAATATATTATATTTTATTGGTCATAAACCTGACCCTTGCAAAAATTTAATCTTGTGTCTACCATTAAGGGGCGGGTCTAAGGCAAAAGATTTCTACTCTAGTCGGGGCAGGGTCCACCCCTTAGACCAATTACTTTGTCTCACCTTGCAACATGTAAGGGTGTATGTGTAATTTTTTAAAAGTTAGGGGTTGCTTAAATTTTGAGGTTATATTTGAAAACTTAAAATACATATAAATTTCTCATAATTATACAAATTACATAAAAAATAACATTTTATTACATTTTGGCTTGCAATTTTGGATTTTTTTTTTATCATAAAGCTTATAAGTCATGGACTTTTTATTTTATACGTTGTTTTGTAATGTTAGATTTATCTATTATAATATTTTTAATCTTTTAGTTTTGATGGTAGTAAAGATGATTAGATTTGATTGTTTTAAATATAAATTTCACATTGCATCATGTTTATATGCTTTTTATTTTAGATGAAGAGCCATTTTGCTTTGGGTTCTTCAAATAGAGTTTATTGAAATAGATCATATTGGAATAGAGCTTGTAAAATTAGAGTTTTTATAAAAAAATTGTTGATTGTTTGGTTAGATAAATATACAAATATTTGTTATTGTTCAATTACCAAAATAATTTTTTTTTATAAAGGAAGGATAAGGTAAATCTTTTAAAATATGGTAAGGGTATCTTTGGTATTTAACAACTTTAGAAAAGCTTAAAAAAAGCTTTTCATAAAAGATGATTTTGTCCTTCTTCTAAAAACATAAAACAGCTTTTTTAATAACTCCCAAGCTCTTGTTAGGTGGCAGCCAAACAATCTAAAAAAAAAGAAAGACCTTTTGACATTAAAAAGCTCTTATAGTCAGTAAAAAAGGTGAGACAAACGTACTCTAAGTATAAAATGCTTTATTTGTTAATTTCATAATTTATGGATGTATATATGATTTCTTTAAATTTGAAATTAATTTAATTTTTTTATGGTTGTTAACTAATAATTAGAAGAATATAAATATTTTGGATTAAATATAAAATTTCAATAAAACTTAAAATTTTGAGGGATAGGAAGGTAGGTTTGGATCTACTCTTTCCCACGTCGCCCCACCTAAAAGAGTTCAACATGGTGGGGTTGGATACCTAGTGCATTGGACCAGTCCCGCCCCATTGTCATCCCTAACTTGACCTAAACCCTATCATCTCAAAGGGGAGTTAAAGAAACCCAATACCACCGCGCGATGCCCCCACACACCCCAACCACCAAGAGCCCATATACTTTGATACCATATAACTAAGCCTAAGTTTGCAAGGTCGAGTACATTCAGTGGCAGACCAAAAAATTTATGAGAGAGGGGGCACCTTAAATATTTTAATATTTATAATTTACATGATAAAATTTAATATAAGATAATTTATTAAAAAATAATAAAAGTATATAAAGATAAGTGGACATTAAAATTATAACGATTTAAAATTATAATTTATAAAGAATGTTAATTTTTTATGAGCTTGATGCCAACAAAAAAGTAGAGTTTCTTTCAAAAATTTTCTTTGTAATTGTTTGAAGAAGATTATTTTATAATATATTATGTTTTGTTGAAAAAGACTACAAATAAATGAAATAAAATAAAAATATCTCACACATAATTTTTAATGATATTTAATTTTATTAAAATTATAAAAAAAATTTAGTTATTATTGTTCATCAAGATTTTCAAATTTATACTCTTCTTATAACAATTAATTAATTTTTTAAGACTATAAAGAAAACATAAAAAGAAACATATAATTTATGTCAAACTAAATAAATAAGAAATAAAAAATCTAAAATTCTTAAATAAATAAAATTGTAAAAATTAATTAAATTGTTATATAAACTTATATTATTGTTTGGATTAAAGTCTTTTATATATAAAAGAGTTGAGAAATGAAAAGATAATGTAAAATTTAAAATTAATTAAGTTTTTTAGAAAAATGGTATAAAAGTGACATAAAATAAGGAGACCAGAATGAAAATTTCAAATTTCAGAATGAGCCGGGCGCCTCTAGGTCCCTATGTAGGTTCACCAGTGAGTACATCCTACTATGTAATTTAAAAGGAGCCTATAAAGGCAAAACAAAAATAGAAACACACTGTGAATCTAATGGCTTGGATAGTGACTAAACGTCTAAACCTATAAGATAAAACGAGGAAGGCCAATATGGTCTGACGCCATGTGACAAAGACTAAGTTCACACAACAAAGTAAAAATCTAGTAAGGTAGAGCAAAAAGAGAAGAACGAACAAAGTTTAACATATTGTTGATGTTTGTTTTGAAACCAAGCCTAAGGGCCCATAAAGAAAGCCCAAATTTCATGCAGGATGCAGTATACAATACAAAAACATGGTATCAATGGCACCTATAGGTTGCAACATGCAAAATACAACATAAAAATACGATATCAATGGTCCCTAGCATATGCAATATGCAATGTAATATTAAAAAGGCTTGTATGATGTAACAAGCAGTTGCCCGAATTTAAATTAATAAAGGGCAATTAATTGAAACCCCTATTATTTTATTGCTTTCAACGAACCCCCCTAGTTTTCCAAAACCACACAAAACCCTCAATTCTCAGTCTCCGCTCCGTTAAAGCTCCGAAAGCAAGGTAACATTGTAATTTCAGTTACAATATTAAAAAACTCAATTAAAATCTTGAAAATTAATTTCAGTAACATTGTAATTTTAATAGAAATCTTGAAAATTAATTTCAGTAACATTGTAATTTCTCTCTCCTGTTTACCACACACTTTTTCTTCTTCGTCTCCTTCTCTTTCCCTCT